>KK499784.1:399595-445282 GCA_000688715.1 Glossina pallidipes
ATATATATATATATATATATATATATATATATATATATATATATGCACGTGTGCAAGATCATTATTAACAAAAATTCATACCAGACAAACAGGCATTGATGTACGTTATAAGTGTAAAGATGTTGTGTATGTACCCATCTATATGCACGTGTATGCATTACCACATATAAAAATAAAAATGCACGTACTCATTACAAACCATGCGTTCGAATGCGGTAAGTTGTGTAACTAATTAATTGAATCAACGGAAAACCTTGTGGTACAATGATCGCAAAACCAAAACGAAAACAACAACAAAAAAAAAAAAAAAAGAACGAGCTAATTTCATTTGGCTTTTTCTCATTCCCTGTACGCCTATGTGTGTATTTGTGTGTATTTGGGTGTGTGTATTTTTGCATTTGTGTGTGTGTGCTAACCAGAGCGTTTGCCTCTTCTGATCTGATCTATGTATAGATACTCGTGAGAATGTACACCTATGTTTGCATATACTTATATTTATTACATGCATAACATGCTCCACTGAACGTGCATGCATAGAAAAGTGCATACGTGCAGTTAGGCATAGATTTTCATTGCAATTATACAACTACTCAGTCAGTATATGCTATAAAAATGATTTTCTTTTTTTTAAATTTCTGAATGAAAAACTTTCCTAAAGATATGAAATGATATGAACTGAACGCAAGCGACTTTTTCAGTCTTGTCTATTATGTGTTAAATACTACAATTTTTTTTTTTTTACTTATTTGAGGTGAAACCGAACTAACTAAAGTTAACATTATGATCAAATAATAAAATTCCTAATATTTTCCCAAAAACAATGCAAATTTATTTATAAAGTTGTCATTAATATACGATAATAATGGAACGGATGGATGGACGGATGAACGAATGAAGATGATTAAATTTTATCGCTTTAATCATCAAACTTAAAGTACGGCTACGGTAACAGAATGGCGATCTTATCATTTTAGAATGGAACGATGCAAGCACTTTCACTCGGAAGTGATTTAGTATTACATCTAATAGTTAAAGCACGATTTCAGCATCCAATTATAACAAGTTCCTTTGGCTAATAGACGCAACAGCTGCTGCTTCCACATTATAATGATATTTGCAGAACTTGTTAAAATCCTGATCAGCCGTCTTTTTCGGCTTGTCATGCAAGTCTCTTTTACTTTGTAGATTTTCAGTAGATTCATAAGACAACTTGCTTGAGAGTGGAATGTTGCCTTCTCATTTTCAACTCGTACAACTACAAGTTTAACAATAGGTCTAGCTGGACGAGAGTAGTGCATTGCTGTTATCTTTCTTTGAGCCATTCGTTACCAAGGTCTTCTAGGTAAAACATCTATCATAGCGTAAGATTTTCTTGTGATTACGGAACGCGCCACTCGACACATCGGTTCGATAACTGGCAACTATAAACACAATACATTTAAACAAACAGGCCTTAATAGGTTGTCCAAATCCGGTTGACTACGTATGTATGTATGACGCCGATAAGAAACGGCTGTTGCACATTTATGTGACGATTGATAGCGAATGGGTTAAGGTAATCCAGTCAAAATACTTCATCAACTCATAGGCTTGTCTAGGTATGTATGAATGTCTGAATCCATATAATCGCTTGTGCAGACACCGAAAACCTAACTTTATACATGTGTAGGGGTATGTGAAGTTATAATACTGTGACTAAGCATGTACTCCATTATGGGGTTCAGTAGTTTTTATCCGCCATTCTCTGGCGTTACGAGTGCAGCTTATGATTAACGACAAGAAATTTCGCAAGTTGTGACTAAAGAAAGAAAAAATCGTCAATATTTAGAGCTTACGAAGAATGCGTGCGGGAAGTTCGAATGCGATCACTTTAAAAAAGAAAAAGAAGAAGAATACGACACTTACGAACTTTTTACGATCAAAAAAAGTCCCCATTCCTCATGCGCACTCCTTTTTTACCAAAAAGAAAAAGAAAAATTGCTCTAATTACTTGTGCTGATAACACGCACACATATCTACATAGGCTTCGCCGTAACAGAAGTGCAATTAATCCAATCAGATTTCTAAAAGTGTATTAAATATTGAATAGCAAGCAGTTCGCCTTCACATCTCAGTAAATTAGTTCACACTCATGATATTTGGCACAAACTGAGGATCAATAGTTTTTAGGTTAGTTTAGATTATCGCTTAAAATGTGTGGATCCTTGCAATTCAACTTTAGAGAGAGAGAGAGGGAAAGGGAGAGAGAAATTAATAAAATGTCGCATATACTTGTGCGTGCGCGCTATTATTTTTTCTATTTTGCTGGAAGAAGTAATACAACGCAACTTTTTTTTGTAAACATTTTCCTAAATTATTAACGTCATTGAACACAACAAGTGAACAACATTTTAATGATTCAAATTGAATGTAATTTTTTTGTTTATAATAAATAATCGACAGAAATTTACATCATCGTCTTCAGCGTTTAAGTATAAATCTATAAAATTTCTATTGCTTTTTTTATGAATACATTTTTTTTTTTTTATGTTATATTGAACACTGAAGGTTAACTTTAAACGGAACCTGTAGATATTAACAAGTTCGTAATCATTGAGAAGTGGGGCACCGTGAACTGAAGGTCAAAACTCAAATTTCTTGTATTATTTTTGTCTCACATATCAAGTACTCTGCGAATTCAAAGCTCATACGTATATGACCCGGTTGGTAGTGAACTTGCCTTAGTCCGATCACTTATCGTAGCTAATAATATTTTCCAGCAATTCATATACAGATAAATAAGAAAGCTAGTGCATGTTCGTCTTGCTTAACCGTCTATTTGTAATGCAAAGCAAAATATGTGACTCACAACCACCTATAAATTGCTTACCTATTAATACCATATAAAAAACAATGAAAATCGATTAGATCTTTTTTTATACCGAGCACCAATGAATAGCACTGCACTAAACTTGTTTTCCCGTTTAGAATAACCCGGGTATGCGCACCAGAGACTTTATAAAGTACATGTACTTTTTATCAAAGCAAGATTCCGGCGCAGTTTGAAATTGAAATAAAACTTAGTATGTGTACTTGATAATCTTTATTGGCTTTACCGGTCGAGCATTCACGTTAGTTCGGCTTCACGCCAATCGTAATCACTGTATAGTCTACCGCATTGAGAATTGAACCCGGATATCCCATCTTGATAGTTGCACTGCTTATCTACTAAGCTATGCGGTGGTGTGATGAAAATTGGATCTTAGAAAAGATACAAATTTCCGCATGTACTCCATGCATGCACTAAAATATTCCAATCACTTATATCTCGTTTCAGAATTTCATTTCTATATGCTGCCATATATAGAACAAATAGTACATATATATAAAAAGAAAAAGGAAAACAAAATCAGTATACTGTCATTTTCCGAGGATGGCCGTACCCAGCTTGCATATCATATGTAACGAGAAAACTTTGACATTTCACATTACATTCAGGAAGTTGTTACCCCAATAAAATGAAAATTCTTCTACAACAAAGAAATAAGGCTTTAGCTTTTTCTGATTTTGTTCAGAGAACTGCTTTGTTTCATTCTACTGACAACTTTGTTTCTTTTTTTTTTTGTTTGTTTTATAACTAACTTCCTGTACAATTATATTCAGTTAAGCTATATAAGGCTTTCGATAGTAAGTTTAATGTTAATATTAATTCGGACGATTGAAGATTAAATAATTGAAACTGGATCGATATGTGCGTACAGTGGAACTCACAAATAATTCCATCAAATATTTTACTTGAATATAGTCATAAATCGGATCTTTATAGAAATGTGGAGCTTCAAACATACACAACGCAACACAGGCATCTTCAAATGACATGGGTGATCCTTACATTTACGTACATAACTTAATCAGATTTTCAATTTGTATACGCCTATAAGCATTAAAGCCTACTTCGATCCCATACATATAAACAATCGTACATGTACATCTATATTCGTGCACATCATATGTACAGTAGGAAACGTGGGACCTACACACGCATACACGCTCCAAAAAGTGAAACAAAAAAGAAAAAAAAAAAGAAGAAGTTAATAATGCATAGATGGTATGTATGTATGTATAATATTTATTTATTTTTTTTTTCTGTTATTTTTTTACATTTAATTAACAATAGGTATGTACAAGTGTGCACCTATACCTATGTTTTTCTTGTCCGTTAACACTCTACCTAAGCAACATATATATATAGTATATTTATATATAATTTATTTTTTACTCGATATGTTTTAAATCCCAATGTGAGTGAATTCTTATTCTCTGCCTCTCACTGTAGCCGACACGCATCCGTTTGCGTGTATTAGTTATATGTTGAATGTTTTGATTGTAATATAAAAATCTCGTGTTGCCATGGGACACGATGTCTGTATGATCAAATTGCAATCTGAATATAAATCTCATAAGGCATACAAATACGCTTTGTATGTATGCATAACTGAGCAACATAACTGGACGAATGACTGACTGAGCAAGTTGACTGTTGCTAAGTGAATTAATGATCAATATTTTATCGTATAAACGTATACATATATATATATATATATATATATATATATATATTTGATGGGTGTGTTTATACAGATAAACATATACATGTACACATGCATTCACTATGAACCGCAATAAATTGTCTTCACAATGTATTATCTAAAGTAAAGTGTAGTGCTATGAATCACGCACAGTATTGCATGAATGCATATTCTGTGTCAGAGCTGTAAATATATTTAAAAATGCAAGCACACAAACGCAAATGCATGCATACATGCATGCATGCACACTTCATACATACATACGTACATACATACATACATACATACATACATATATAGATATCTACATACATACATATTGCATTGAACATAATACCATATGCATACTATATACTGAACACTATATACTATATACTATACACTATATACTATATATATAAATATTAATGTGACTTGTAGTTGTAAAATGCTTTACATTGCAACAGGTTTGTTGCACGTGCTTGAATATTCAAACTAATGTACACTACGCGCTAGCGTCTTCTGGTAAATGAAATGTTACTTGCAAAGAGAAACTGCGGTAATTTATTACACGAAATTCGGTTTGTATATAGATCGATCATCCATTACATTGTACAGAGAGTGAGAGAAAGAGGGAGAGAGAGAGAGAGAGAAATGAAGAATGTAAGAGAGCATGTAACATATATAGAGAGAAAGAAAGAGAGAGAGGAAATGAGAGTAAGTGCTTGCGTTAGCTAATTTAGAATTTTAGAGTGTGCACTATGAATGAATGAATGAAATTTGACCTTTCGAGAGTTAAACACTTTTTACCCGATCTTATCTTAATCTACGGATATACAACGTAAAGAAATGTAGCCATCAAATTAAACTGATCTCAGCTAAGAGTTAATTCAATCGTATAAGAGAATTTTTGAATAAAATCAATTATAAATAACTCTAATAAGCAGTCTTTCCAAATTTCATTTCAATATTTATTATGATCATGTAAGCAACTAAGTCTCTTTAAGAATGCGAACTACTTTCTCGATTTGTGGAAGAAGCTAACTTCTAAAATTGATTTGTATTTTTTTTCAATTTTCTTCCAGGCACAGGTGGACAGGTGGACAAACATGGGGCAGAAAAATCTTATATTGATCCTGATCAAATTGAGAATGAAAACTTGTTCATTCTTCATAACTCTTTCTATTATCCCTTTACTTGCAGTTTTCGGAAGGAGGGAAATTAGCTAACTTTAGCTAACTGAAGTAGTCAAGGCGTTAATGAATCCATCCGTATTCGTATCAATTCGAAATTGCATGCATTATGCACTAATGCATAGAACAGTTTTCATCGGATAGCGAAACAAACAACTGGCAATCGAGCATTTCCCATGTGAAAAAGCATTCAACTAGAGCCGCTTTTCCCCAATAGATTCCTCAATAGCCATGCGACCCTTCATAATAGATAATGTTTTCCCCTCCCTCTCAGACTGCCAGCGAAGAGCAATCGTAGTCAATGTCGACTCACCTTTATGGCTCAACAATTATTTGCGCTTGACGTCATTTTAGAGGATGTTTTTTTTTATTTCGCCCATTATCAGCGATTAAAAATAATCGTTTTTGCTATTTTTTCAATCAGTAATTAAAAATCTTTGATAGGAAAAGGGCACTTATTGGAACTTATAATAATCGTTATTAGCGCCATCGAAAAAAAATCATTATTATTGTTATTTATTTTTCAAGTTCTACCCTACGCGGCCTCACTTTTTTAAAACTAATCCTATTTTTCCCTTTTTTTCTTTTTCATATCTATAATGAAACTTTAATCGTATTCACACACCTTACATACCCCCACGATTAAGAAGAGGCTGAAAGTTGAGAAAACGAGTAGATCCGAGAATAGTGATGTGGGTAGAAGCACTCCACACTATCAGGTTTAAACTATAAATCGCTTTTTCTTACGCGCTTTACATCACTCCCGAAGTAAATATATATACATATATTATAAATATACATATATACATATACACATAAGAAAGTTGAAACCCAATAAACATATCTTTACTTCGATATCACAAATTAAGTTGAAAATCGTCGCCATACTCCCACGAGCAGTTGTTTGAACTCGGATCTCGGATCTGAAATGTAGACATATAATCATACAAATGTGTACAGGTTCATGATGCGGCAGAAAACATAAGTAAAATTCTTCTCTCTTGAATGTTTTTCTTTTAAACGCTATACCATTTGCGGTACAAGGGTATGTTAAGTTTCCATTTATGTATGCAAATCCACAGAAGGGCTTCGGATACGCCCAACTTTTATTACACTCGTGGATTGAGAATATGATTCTGCCTGCTTGTCTGTGCGTCCATTTATCTGTCTGGCTGTACTCAACATACAGGTCGCAATTTTACAGATGTTTTGAAGATATTTGGTAGGCTGATGGATTTCGGTCCAAAGACGAGTACTATTAGAAACGCTTCTGATCGCAACACTCGTTCAACCACTTCTCCTATAACACCTTAGAAAAACAACGGTCGGATGGTGTAGAACATTTAACGGTGCGCCGTACCCTACTTTAGAGTTTTTACTTGTTCTTATATGAAAATGCATTCTTATTAGAAATTGAATTCAAGCAAATTTTTTATGAAAGCCATATATATTACTTTGAGTCACCCATATCTTCGTAAAGTGTGGACTTTTCATTGAACAGCGTAGTTGTTCTACAACACCAAACGCGACTACATAGCAGCTATACTACAGTTATCATTGTGCAAGTTCATTGATATCTAAAAGAATTACATTTACACTCATTCACATACACAACACACTTAAACGAACGAAATCGTGACAACAGTAAATATATTATACACCATTAGCTCGAAAATGCTAGCGCGAAATTATTTATATCTTTACACACAATCGATCTAAGACAACGTACAGACTGAATGATTAACTAATATTTGCAAAAATACTTGGAAATCAAAATTTTTGGATTTTATTTTTTCATTTTAATTCCTTTAGAGCATCTGGTGAAGAATTAACATTTTTCTTAGAAATATGTGATTAATTAATTGTTAATTTAAAGAATTAGATAACGAATCTAATTAGTTCGGAGAAAAAGTTTAATTACCTTAAACGCCTACGTAATCTTTTTTAATGAAATCAGATAATAAAATGAATAAGCGTATAATAATAGTGTATTATCGCTAGATACCCTACACTCGCCCTATAGTTAGACATATAAGGCATCATGTAAGAAGTGGTCGAAGAAGTCATCGAGTCATCGAGCCATTTCCAATACCTTACGTCCTTCATGTAACACCTGTTAGTATATCAAATTTCATTGAAAATCTCAAAAATTGCGTCCTTTAGATTGGATCGAAGACAGCAAGACAGGCAGACGGGCAGAAGAGCTTAGATCGGTTCAAAAAATTACTTTGAATAGAGCGAAATCATAAAAATTGGGCCAATGTTAACTCCTCTTAGGTGCTACAAATAGATCCGAACAAACGTGATATACCCTACGCCACGCAAATTATATGTGTA
The DNA here is from genome assembly GCA_000688715.1 of Glossina pallidipes. Classification (NCBI taxonomy): domain Eukaryota; kingdom Metazoa; phylum Arthropoda; class Insecta; order Diptera; family Glossinidae; genus Glossina; species Glossina pallidipes. Next base: position 407,673 of record KK499784.1, read on the forward strand.
GGGTATTAAAATACCTTAAAAACAATAAGCCTTACGCTATTTCGCAACACAATCGCTTGATTTATTTAATTTCTCTCAGGAAATGAATGCAACTATTTACTGCTTGTAGACCTTGTAACAATTTGCCGATATTTTGTGCCCATATGTTCTAAGGAAGGCCTGTCGAAACAATAAGCACTCATTTATGGATATTTCATGGCTCATGTAATCTTCATGCCACCACCTTCTAATAATGCGAATGCATTATCGATGTAAAAATTTATTTTAATTTTTTTTTTTCTTTATTCGAACTCTTGTCAGATTGTGTTTACAAGCCAGCTAAGGTGATCCGTTATCAAAATTTTCAATTTTTTAATTGAAAGGTCTAAGATGGGTCTTGAATTTGTTCCTAACATAATTTCTGCAGTCAGTTCATAAGTAATTTAAGTTTCAAATCCCGGCCGCAAGTACCAAAATTTCCGGACTTTTAGTTTAGCACTTAAAATCGCTTGTGTTTATGTGTGTGTGTGTGAGTGTGTCAATCTCAAATTTTTCGTTAATCAAACGATTCTATCAAGTTCGTAAGCGAACGACTTCGACCATACTAACGAGCAATTTATGTATTTGCACATATAGTTTGTATATAAGTGTCCCCAAAGTGCTGGGCAATCATAAAAAGGCCAGCTTTAAAATGTATACAGACGAGCTGTTGATGAATGGTCCCCACTAAGTGTGACGCCTTTTTTTCCTTTTCTCCTTTTTCTCTATTTATTACTTCATAACGCCGATATTAAGGGATTTCGCATTTCGTCGGAGAAAGTTATTTAAAACGTAAGCTACTAGAAAATGAATTTCCAAGTGAACAGCAATCAATTCAAAGTGAAGGTGCGCCAAAACACAAAAAACACTCTAATCAAAGATTTATGCCCTGCCACTTGGTCTCCGGGAAGCATTGGTTGATATTGCGGATGAAATGCTAAAATTTGATTACCGCCATCCTCCGGCAGCGAATATTAAGTATTACGTTTTATTATATCGTATGAGCGCGCATATCAGAAGTGTTTCCACGATTGCAAAAAACGCTGGCAAATCCTCGAGGGCATTACTTTGAAGGGGAGAAAACCGATATTGACGAATTAGTATTCTTCGGGAAAAATAAAAAACGCACGCACCTTTGCTTCTAACGCTCCTCATATATTATTTTATTCTTTGTTAGTAATTACGTGCAGGCAATAGTGTGACACATACTTAAACACTGGATACCAATCCGGGTGCAGGTGGGTACCAAAGTACATTAAATTCTCTCCTCTATTTGTAATCGCAAGCAACGCTAATCCGCGATTGCAAAAAGATATAAACATTTCCTAAAATTCTTATTTTTCCATTCCTGGATCTGTCTCGCCAGCTATCGATTTCCTATGCTATGCGTCCAAATTTATCTCATAAAAGTCCAATTAAAAAAAAAAGAATTGCTTTTCGTAATACTAGGTTGGGGAGAATGAAATCCGTTATTTTTTAGGCAGATGACTGTAGTAATCGATACCTTGACAATTCATCAGATTTCAGCTCTTTGGAAAGATGACATTTCGCACCATAAAAAATTCCTTTGCTGCTTTCTGTTTGATCCACTCAGTTGTGACTTACGTACAGGGTGTTAAAAATGGAAGTCAACAACAGTTTTTCTTTGATAAACGCGAAAATGCAAGCCATGCGGCTGAAATTGTGCTGGTGTTTATGGTCCCGATGCTGTAACAGCCAATTACCAGATATTTTTGATGTTAAAGTTGCCCTTCTCTCGCACATAGGACTGTCGTTGAAAATGTCAATAAAACCACAGAAATGATGGAAATTGACCGGCATGTTAACAGTCGTTGCATCGCCCACAAGCTAAAGATCGACGATAAAAGAATTTTCAATTATTTGCACAAAGCTGGGTTTAACAACACCGTCGATGTTTGGGAAAGAAATCGACACATTTCTCAAACAGATGTTGCGCGGGGATGAGAGTTGCATGCAATGCACATGCATTGTGTAAAAACGGTCGTCATCAAAACGCGGTGAAGCAGCTCAAACGGTGGTCAAACGCGGACTAACAGCCAAGACGGTTCAGCTGTGCATTTGGTGGGACTCAAAAGGGTTCATTTATTACGAGTTATTTCTATATGGCCGAACAGTAAATTCGGATCTCTACTGTCAACAAATGACCCATTTGAAGGTAGCAGGCCATACACATCTATTGTGACTCGTCAGAAACTCTTGGAGCTTGGTTCATCACATAGTCCGTACCTGGCATCAAGCGATTACCATAATTTTCTTGCTTTGTAAAACTTCCTTAGGGATAGGAAATTGGCATCAAGAGAAGATTGTGAAAATCGATTACTACAGTTTTTCGCCCGTAAGGACCAACATTTCTATGACAGAGCCATTACGATGTTACCTTTAAAATGGCAACAAATTATCGAACCAAACGGTGCGTATTTAATCCGACACGTGTTAAATAAAGTCTTGAGGTTTAGGTAAAAATATTGGATTTCTTTTTCCCTCACCCGATGAAAATAATTCAAATTTTTTACGCGTATCACGGAAAGGGGGGATACATTCACAATTTTTTAATTCGCTTACTTTCGCAGAAGCAAGCACATATGCTTTTGATCACAAGTCCTTTCCATTGCGAAACGCAAGATCATATTTTGCCAGTGCATCTTCTCTGCGTATTTTCACAATCAGCTTGAACAACAACTGTGCAAAAGCACTAAAACGATCATGAGAAAACTAACGAAAAGCTCACTACATTTTTGTTAATTACCTACCAACAAATTGCAGAAAGCATCTATTTGTCGGTCCATGCTATGCTATCAGTTTATTGTGTTCAGTAAAACAATTTCAAAGGACAAATTCCAATATTGAGGGTTTTTTCCAATTCGCTCAAACTCCTATAGAGATAAGTATGTGTTGTGTGTCTATGACTCATTACGTCATTGAAATTATTACAATTTCATTATCGAATGTACTTCTTACAGGGTTTCTCCATTCGCACAAGCATTTAGCTATATGCACTTTGAGAAAACCGCATAGGTCTAAATGGATTGACTTTTATTTGCCTTTTTTATTTCAAGTTCAAAGAAGAAACCATATTATCTTCTGAAGAAATGAAACCCATAAGAAAGTAATCATGACTAAAATAACGCTGGTTAGATGCGCACATACACTTGTGTGCAATTCACTTGTTACCAACGATGATTCGTTGGACGGTTATGAACACGTGACTTGCATTTTAGTTAAAAGTAAAAAAAAAGGAAGGAAAAGAGAAAAAAAATAAAAATAACAAGTAGTGTACATTTCAACTAATGGGAAAGACCGTAGTGTGTTTTAAATAAAATGCTTAGTCACGCATCTGTACTTTTATTATGTCAAACTTAGTGTTCACAATAGTTCGGGCTAACCATACATTACGTACCTGTAGTGATCTGTACAGAGATAGTTTACTTCTTCTTTTGTTTTTTTTGTTTCTTTATCGCGATTGCATATCTGTGTTACCTTTCTCTCTCAACATTTTCTTACATTCTCTCTAATTTTCGTCTTATGCCTAAATTGCTTTTAATAACCTTTCTATTTCTTTGTTTGTTTTCGCTACATATATACAGGTATGCACGCACGATCTATTGCATAGAGAAAGTTTTCCACAGCCTTATTAATCTCTGTCATTAGGTTAAGCGAAAATATTCATCTTATTTGCCATATCGTGAAACCGTTGCGGCTATTCGAGAAACCATAAAAAAACTTTTGCAATCAATTTAAGCATCTGTAGCGTATCTGCGATACGTCTCAAACAGATAGCTGTTAATTACTTACTTATTTTATTTGCATTTTTTTTCAGAAGCCCTGCTCAAGAGTATTTTCCTTTTTCTGCATAATCATCATTAATTTTTTCCTATAACTACATCTACCGATAATCACATATATGTCAAGGTCCTACTTGAAGCGGATTAAATGCTCTTTTAACCAAAAATTAATATGACATCTCTAGTAGGGACTTAAATTGAGAAAATCACTCCTAGGGGAAATTATATTGCATAGCGAAACTACATATTTTATCGTACGAACTTAAGCGAAATGATCCAAACTTTAGATGCCGTGGAATTTAGAAGAAAACAAGTAAGAAAGCTGTATTCGGCTGGGGCCGAGTCTCACAAGTCCACCGCTATGCTTTTCGGATTCTGCTCTCCAAGTTCTTTTATTTGATACCTATACCGCCGATATTATTAAGGAAAAATTAGTCCACCAGGTCACTGTGTCGACCATATTCATTTTAGAAGGAACCCGTTTTTTGGTAGATAATTTATCTTCATTTGAGGAATGTACAGAATAGCTTTAAACATTCTGTCCTGTTTGCCTTATGATAAATGAGCGTAAAATCTCCAAAAAGTGAAAAAAATAAAAATTAATCCCTTCTAACTTTATGTGGGCATGGCCGATTTTTTCAATGTTTGCACGTATAGGGTAGAATACTTCGTAAAATAAATGCGGCAAAATTTCAGGCTTCCAGCTTTTATAATTTCTGAGTAAGAAGCAAAAACCCAAAAAAAAGAGTTGCGTTCAGCTTATGCTCCATTGCGGGTTTCTGCTCTGACTAATCTCACCCATTTTCAATACCAGTCTGCGAGCAAAAACTTCCAATGTTTCCACCAAATCTGAAGTCGGTATCTCCATTTTTGCGACCAAGAGAGTGCCAACAACAAATACCGCACAGACGGACGGACATGGCTTAATCAATTCAGAATTTCACGTTAATCACGCGTAGACATATTTTATAGGGTCTCTGAAGCTTCCTTTTGGGTGTTATATACATTGTTGAAGAGAACAAAATGACTGTACCTCTATCCTTTAATGGCAGGTATAAATAACGTGGCGCCAAAAATTAACAAGACATTGATTTGAATAAAATTTCCCGAATGCAATATAAAGAAATAACAAAATAAAAAAAAAATATGCCAAAACTACCCCCCAACTTTACCAAAGGCCCAGGCAAAGAACTTTGTGTTCACGTTGGGACTTTTTTTTTTTGCAAAGATATTTCACAAGAAGAAGAAAAAGAAGTCATAGGAGGAGGAGGAGGACTCGATTAGAAAGATAAGAAAAAAAAAAAAATACAAGTAAAATTTTGTTCTTTTAGACAAAGCTTTGAGGTTGCAATTTTGGCAGCCCAGCAGGCATAACTCTAATCGATTCTGCCATTCTGCTTATCAGGAATGCATACACTTTATGAGATGTGTGCGTTTGTATGTCTTATAGAAAACATGTACATATTGGAGGCGAGACTTTTTTTGGTCACAAACCCGCTGTGTTACCTACAGCAGTACCTTAAGTCATTTTAGATCCCGACATTTCAGATATTCTTACCATGTACGCAAATGTGCAGTAAATCAAAGGTAATTTAGACAAAAACGAGATAGTCACATGTGAAAAATTCAGGTTTCGATTTTGTATTCAGCCTCTTTGGCGAAAGCTAACTTTCAGCTAAGTGATTACCTCCATGCAAGAAAGAGTACTCGACCATTTTGTTTTACTCTCAGATAATTGGCAAATTATTGTGTGTTGCATTTGCATATTTGTAGCCGGATTGTAGCCCATTTTGTATTTTTGATGTACGATTGAACACGAAATATATGCACTAACTTCACACTACAATTTTCGCAATTGAAAAATCGTAAAAACAAGCGAACAGAGTGATGGACAGACTCATACACGCGAACCCAGACCAATGGCAAATTTTATTTAAAATCTAAATTTATTGCGGAGGCGGCTCTTGAAGAATTTATATTAATCTTATGGACAATAATAAAATCGGGATACTACCGCCCTCCAATATTGAATATATTAACAAATTTTGCGTCTACTCAGTGCATATATTAAAGTAAAATGCTTGCAATGAATCATCGCTCTTCGTAGCAACACGTATGATTTTATGTATAGACATTATTTTATTTAACCAAAGTTATTTACATATGTATATATGTTATGAACGTATTCGTATACTCGCTACGGGCCTACGTGCATTTGAAAACGTTTCATATGCTGTATGATCCCTAAAAACATAAAAAGAAAAAAAAATAGAATTCTCTACGTGTATGTACGCGCATATACATTTGTTTATACGAATTAAAAAAAAAAAAAAAAAAAAAAATGCATGCATACATGCAAGAACTCAAGTACATACATGACAAAAAAAACTTAAATATCAACAATAACTAAGAACCAAAAAAAACAAAAAAAACACACCAGTTTATATCCTCATCACATAGGACTTAAGGAGTTGGAGAAATATTCTATTTGTAAGTATTTAAGACGTTTTAACAAAACAATTTTAAAGTGAAATAAACAAGGTCCCGTCTCAAAAGACAAGGAGTCATGACAAGCGTTGTAGTTGTGTACATGTCATCCCGCTTCTAACGTGTGAATTGAAATTGGAAAAATTGAAAAATTTCGGTACTAAGTTGTGTGGAATTATTTAACATGGTCGCACAAGTTTATTGGATTTATTCGTTTTTAAGTAATCCTCAACGATGACGGCAGTTCGATTGCCAGAACGAAAGGGCTCTGTCTGATTGGTACCTTAAAATCAAAAAAAAAAAAAAAAAATCAAAAAATGAAAAAAAAGAAAACAAGAGGAAAAAGTGTCTCAGGTTTTTCAAAATTCCACTAAGCACTTTATGATCAGATCCAGATACAGAACAAGAAAATGCGAAAAGTGATAATAAATTATTCACCACCCATAAGGAGGCCTACGGTGTATACAAAGGAATATTGGATATGCTGTCAGACAATATTGCAAATGGTTCGAGACCGAACGAGTGTCAAGCAATCGAGACAAACAAAGAGAGATAGAACAGAGAACACAGATACAGTATTGTATTTGCAGGAAGGGAGTCATATCCACAGAGCTTTGCTCCTACCGGTTTCGTTTGTGTGGAATATTACGATCCGACTCTCTTGACTCGCTTGACTTTGCCTTCCGTAAATACTCTGCATATATAATCTTTTGCAGACATGTTACCAAATTTCATTCCCAAATATCATTACGACGTTCCCATGCTAACACCATGCTAATCTTTCCGCTAGGTGCCAGCTGCGTCGTTAGGTAAGCCATCATGTATTTATTTATTTTTTTTATTTATTTTATTTATTTATTTATTCTACTTATACAGGAACTTAACTAAAAACAAATGACAGTCGAGTTCAAATGACTCTTAAAGTGAATCTTAAAATAATTATTATTAAAAAAGAAAAAAAAGTATAAAAACAATAAAACAAATAAGAAGAAAAAAAGAAAAAAAGAAAAAAAGCATGTACACAATTAACACAGAGCCACACCCACAACCGGTGCAGGACCAAATTGCAAATGAACCCCTAAGCCATCGCAAACATGCATAAGCTTGGCAACCGATAATATTTAACAACAATTCATTTTCGAGTCATAATAACTATTTAGGGTTAAAAGCTAGTTTAAGTATGACATTCGTAAACCTCGTGTATTAAGCAATGTTGCTTTAATGGACTTTAAAGAGTCCGATAATGAGAATAGGTGATAGACGTCATTTAGGTTCGTGCAAACAACTCTGAGCGGGTTAAACAGTTCATAATTATATTTACACTGACTAACCTTAACCAAGGTAAAGTGCCTAGAGAAGCGGTTAGGAACAATTTATTTCTCCAAGTAATGACGGCGAGTCAATAGCACCATTTACTACTTTGATTACGAAGCAAACGGCAAGAACAAATCTGCGTTTCTCAAGGAACGCTAAGGACAATAGGAGCAACCTGTTTTCATAGGGAGGAAGATAAGCAGACGCATCCCAACCCAAATTCCTAAGGGCGAATAGCAAGAATTGCTTTTGAATAGATTCAATTGAATCTACATAGCACCTATATGAAGGAGACCACACAACAGAAGCATACTCAAGTATAGATCTAACCAAACACATGTACAGTCTTTTGGTAATATAAGGATCATCAAGCTCTTTGGACCACATCTTAATATAAGCAAGCGCGGACCCAGCTTTGCCTAACGAGAACTCGACGTGTAAGTTAAAACCTAACCTATGGTCAAAGAGAACGCCTAAGTCTGTGAACGACTCGACGTCCTCCAACTTGTGTGAATCTATGAAATAGTGGGTAATGAATGACTTCCTTCTTGAGAAAGAAAGCTTCTTACATTTATTTAGGTTTAGTGTCATGAATTTAAATTAGTTTTACCACTTTTCAACTTTGTCTAGTGAGGGATTTTGTAACAATAGTGGGTAATGAATGACTGAAAATAGTGAGCTAGTCAAAGCAGAAGAAAGGGGATTTCACACCTTGAATTAGTATCTCCCAAGTGCGACACTATTCTGTTCACTCCAATATTAGTGTTATTATAACTAAATATCTACAAACAAAGAATACGTTTGGGGCTTGAAAAAAGTTCGTCACAAAAAATAACGTGGAAAAGTACGACCAGAAACTTATTTTGGCTATTATTACAAGGTGACATGACAAGAATATCGTTCGCATGATCTCTTCGTAATTGTGGTATGGAATCTAAGAATAGTGTGTAGAGGTGGGACTGCAAATGAGATCAAATCTACATCTATGACAAGACTTTTTGCTATAAAAAAACTTTAATAAAAAATTCATGCACGGCATAGATATGTCTGATCGTATGATCCACTATCCTCACTCTTTAAAAAATGTAAACATTATCTCGTAGAAACCTCTCTTAACTTACTGAACTTAAAACGTCATTATCACCCCACACATTGATGGAACAAGACAAATATTATGGAGACTTGTTGCATGTTCTGTGTAGAAAAGTTACACTAAAGTTGTTCCTGAACTTGTGGATTGGTTTATGGTGCTCGAAGTCGATTAAACTCGATCGTAGCTTAATTATGTTACGCGACTGCAAATTTTACGATCGACAGATTCTTCATTTAATAGTAAGAAATATGCATACTTTGTCTGCTCTTTACAGCGAGTTCATAATCCCCATCTATGGGGAGGTAACCTGATATCGAGAGCCACAAACCGCATCCATCCTAAATTCATCAAGATGTCACGGCAAAAAAATTATGCAACACGAACTGTCTGAAATCACTTCACCTATAAATTACCGGTAGAGCTAATCAGCTACAAATGTCGATGGTATCCACGTTTCCGCAAATAAATCGTAACATAACAAAATCTTAAGTCATATTTTATCGTTCCTGAAGATATTAATTAGCTACAAATTAATATAAAAATAATAATAAAAAAAAAATAAAATAAAAAAAATGATTGTTACGGAAATCGCAAATCCAGTTCATGCTAACTAATTGATAAGTCGAGAGTATTGCCAAAGTAAAATGTAAATAATCCTGGCCTTAAAAGAACTTTGAAGCATATTTCTCTTGAAAAGAATATCCACGATCTAGTGATACGAACCGTATCGAGAAAAGCGAAAATCGTAGCAATATGTCGTTGTGTCATGAACATTGCGGCAAGCATTTGAAATTTATTTGAAAATATTTTTCAAACTTGATGAAATAGCTTCGTTGTCCATGCAATGTTTGATGGACTGTGAAGATTTTCTTATCGCTGATAAGAAAAAAAGAAGAAACAAGATTACGTAGAACGTAGGGTGCTATATCTACAGACAATCACCAGTTTTTCATTGTGTTCTTTTAGGACGGCATTGCAATGTTTTTTATTTTGTAACATGTTATGTACGCGTAAGTAACCTATTACACAAGTGTAACATATAACATATAAGTATAAGACGACACTTTTTTGTCTTTTTTTTTCTATATAAGAATTCTGCCTATGCAAGTTCTTACACAACATACCCATGCATGCTAAAGCTAAGATAATCAAAAATGATTACATTTAACTTTATATAGCAAATATTGATGCTCTCTGCTTGCACTTGGGAGAATTTCAATATTGTTCTTGGAAAAAGGTGCGCCAAAAATGTAGAGCTATCTGGTAATCAATTGATTATATGGAGTCTTCAAATTAATTAACAGCTAAAGTACTTCGAGTTAAGTCATAACGTAATCTATGTTGTGTTCAGTTCATCTGAGAAAGGAAGATTTGCTGGATTTCAAACTTTTAACAAACAAACTCAAGGAAGCTTAAATAACATGCTAATCCTTCAAGAGGTTCTGTTCTCCGCCACTTTTTGAAACTGACTCACACATGTTTCGCATGAAAGACAAGCTGAAAAAGGGGACCGAATAAATCATTAGAGGTAGAGAAAGAAGATGCTCATCGCAGACGTTATAAGGTGTAAATACACCTGATCAGCGAAATCGATTCAGAAGATATGCCTGTTCCTTTACAAAAAACACATCATATGATGTCACCATTTTATCTACAAAAGCGAATTATACTTTAATTTAAATTCTCATCAGCCTCGTCAGATAAATTTCAACAATCAACAAACAACACTAAGTTCCTGATTTCGTCAACAAGTAGAAAAAAAGAGGTAATAATTTTCTCCTTCTGCTAACTGAGCCTCAGGCGTGGTAATCGGAAAGATTGCAGAAATTTTAGTTAAGTGCTTGAAGAATCAAAATTTCAAAAAGTCTTCGCTTTTCAATAAATTAAAGATTTCCTTATAGTTTTACCAATCAATGCAATTATGGTGGCGGAAAATCGCTCATCTAATCCTAATGGCACAGACATCGGCGGACAGTTTGCATAATAATAATAAGACCCGCCTCCCATAATAGTAGCGCTCTCGGGCAGGTGTTCAGCAAGTCGAAATAGTAGGCAATAGACAACCTAGTTAGTGCAACTAGAATCTTGTAGTTCTTGTTCGGAGATAGCATTTTCGCAAATCTCGAGCTGGAGGAACCATCGTAGTAGGCAAGAAACTGAACCTCACACCACCAACGTGCTTTACGCCACATCCTCTGATGAGGGTGCGTACTTTTTTGCTTGCCTAAGACTGTTGAGGATAAGATCTATATATTCATTTGATTGATGAAGCTTTGTTGTCCTTCGTTGGAACATGATGCCAAAGGTCTTCTTTTATTCATGGATACAAGAATAGTGGTGAAAGTAATGTATTTAAAAGAATTAAATGCAAATAAAAAACGAAATAAATTGAATTCGTTTGCAGGAACCATAAAAAATTGCAAAGATTGTCGGAAAAGTCGGAAAATGATCGCTCGATTGTCGTGGCCGTAAAGGGTTGGCTTCTAGTTGTTTGTCATTTGTCTATATAAGATGTTGATAACTCGTAAAAAATTGTGCTTTAAGACGTACGTCTTGTTTGGTTTGTAGGATATGCAAGTACGATGTGTACTGAGCGTACAGATTTTCAATATATCTTGAAATCAGTTATCGTAAACGCAATAGTGATGGATGGATCTTAAAAAGTTCGATCTGAGACAAGTATGACTTTTTCCCTTTGAGTTTTCTTTTTTTCACCTAAACTTTAACTCACGCACTTTAACCCATCGGGCTGCAGTTATAGTTTGTACAGTTTACACAGACGTGAACACGATCCCCGATAGACTTTTTCCACTTCGTTCTCAAATTTGTGAGTATTAAAAAAAGACGCAGGCTTACGCAGTTTACGTACACATTAACAAACTTGATATACTTTCCGAGGATAGGTATTGAAAGTAAAATATTGGTCATCAGATATTACGGTGTCATAAAATCAGTTCAAGGCAAATAAATTCAATGCTTTCGGTTTTAATTTTTTTATTTTCTTTCTATTCTATAACTTAATAAAATAAACATATTTATATTACGTTGTTGATTTTAGTCGCACACAAACAGCACGTTATGAGAAAAGAAATATTCGCCTTATAAACGCAACTAATGCTCTTAGACGTTGGAAGACAAAAAAAGGGGCATGTGTCTGCTGTTTGTTAAAAAATTTTCCATAAACACAACTGAAAACTACGTCAACATACAATTAGCGCACGAATCTCACAGATACGCTATGACTACTGCTGCTCTCTTAATTGAAAGCAAAAAAAAAAAAAAAAAAATGAGACGAGCCCCCAAAAAAAAAATTGACTTACTCACTATATGTGTAAATATATCGCATATAATATTGTATACGTGCAGTACGATGACGATATACGTTTGTATGCATATATGTATATGGCATATACAAATATATATTCGTCCGTTTATTTGTCATAAAAAAATTATTGAATGTGATCGTAATATATATGACGATAAAAGCCGTCGAACAACAACGTCTCAATAAAGGAGAAGTTTTTTATACATTTTATTTTCTCATAAATTGTTAACCAACATGATAACCCACCCATACAGATTCATTCGTACGTACACAACACACCATGCATATGAGTACCTAAACAGACGTACAACAAAGTATTCAAACGATAGGTAACAATAAGATGTAGAATTGTTTTTAAATTAATTCTTATAACGAAAATTATTGTTCTTTGACAATCGTAGAGAAAATTCCACTTTCATTATATATCCTTAGATGGCCGCGACTTTCTTTCACCTTCGTCGATCAGTTGTCGTCCAGATGACCAGCAACGAAGAATATTTCTTTGTAGGGCTCAATCTCTCAGCGGATGAGTGCTATACGCTCACAACCAGTGAGACGTGAGGGAAGAGAGAGAGGAAGAAAGAGAAAGAGAGAAAGGAATAGGGAGCGGCCGCAAGCGTAATGGATGTGTGTCCAATTGGTAATTGCTACGATACATTTAACTCACTCACTACAGCTGCGATCGCACGCTGCCCGCAGGGCCAAAATGCTTATTTACTTTGCTGCTCATGCGGATAAAAACGGAGAATATGGAAATTTTACCACTTTATCTTACTGTCTTTCTTTTTTACAGACCGAGGCCTTGACTTTGACGAGAGCAAACAAGTATGCTATTGGTCTTGATTTTCTGTGCGTCCTCGTCCTCCTACTGCTTTTACTTTCACGAATACAAATTTTTAATAAAGTATAGGCGAAAAAAAAGGCGGACCTTTGGTCCGCTAGTAAATACCTTTAGTCATTTTACAATAAAGTATAAATAAGCTTAAGCATCATATGATTTCGAGTTGACGTCGCAATTTGTCCGCATCTTTGTCCGTCTTTTTTTTGTTTCTCAAATGCAAAAATAGACTTACAATAGAGAATTCACAAAACCTGATCCTTACCAATCTTAGCAATCAATCAAAATTTTTGAGGCTACGGTATCGGTAGGACCAAAAGTGAAGAAGCTTGGAACATTTAAAAAAATCTTTGATATTCAAAACATATATTATGTAGGTCGTGAATCCTCTTACGGAAATCCTAAACGGAAACACGAACTACGTACATCTACTCTACCCGATAGAAGTTGATATAAAAAAATTTCGAATATATTTTGCTAAATGTTACGGTTACGTCAAACTTTGTAGATAAAGGTCTAAAAAACAAAACACACAACTTGACAGCATTTTGAGTGATTTTTAGTTAAAACATTTGAATATATTTTTGAAAACTTGTATGTTGTTGTTTGAAAATATGATTTTGAAAACTTTTTCTTTTAATTTTCAGAGCAATTTTTTAGAACTTATTTAACTCTTAAACGTTGCTATAAGAGAAGCTTTTTAAAAATGCTTCAAAATTGTTTTCATTGTCTTTTTTTGTTAGGAAATCAAAATAAATGCGCAGCATATAGCCAACTGCTCCTATTAGAACAACGTCGGTTTTCTTTCCGGCACAAGAAAGTGTGGATATATGAATTTTGTGATTTGGTACTTTTCAGGGGCAACCGCAAGAAGTACGTACATAATTTTTATCAGCGAGAAAATTTATCCATGTTCTGCCCACTACCCCAATTGTCAATGCTCGCAATATATACTCGTCGCAGTTAACTGGTGAAGTTTAGAAATGGATCTGATGGGCTCTAAAGCAGAAAGTACCTGGATAGTTGAAATCAAGTCCTAAAAACAAAATTTTTTTAATATCTGGTTCTTCACCGTAGAAACAGCTATCTGTACATAGTTTTAATTATCGTATTTATGAGAAACTGAAAATTATCGCTCAACCGATGCGCTCTTAGTCAATCAAATCGAGTATGCAGTTCGCGAAAAGAGCAAACCCGAACTTTTGGCGGCCATTTAAGTTGTTTGCTAAAGTCGATTAACGTCGGCTTTAGTTGCAATTTGAGAAATCCTTTCATACGTAGCCTCTTTTAATTAAATGTACTCGAAAACTGCATACGCGGCCCGATAGCCGGAGTAAATAAAAATCACGATCACCAAGTCGGGATCGTTTCTGGGTTCAAATCTCAGCGCAGTTTGATGACCATACTTGGGCGTAGCTTTAGCGAGTGATTGATCGGTTAGAAACCGTTCACGCCCCATCTCTATCTCCTGCCTCCCGTACAGAAAACATCGCCTGATTAATACTAGGGAAAAAAAGTATGACTACAAATTAGATTTTTATACCTCCTCCCAAGGTCCTAAACTGGAATTTCCGATGACAATATCCGGAAATGCCAGAATCAGAAACCTCATAAAGTGCGTAATTATAGTGATCAACGTAAGAGTTTAAGTTGATTTAACTATCCGTGAATTTGTCCAGTTGTTCGTCCACCGATCTATATCGGCCTTATCTTTATTGATAGAATGGTTTTACTACATGTAGTCTTAGTCAAGTTAAAAAGTTGATGTAATTCGTTTGAGACCATGCCCACAAAATGCAGGAAACTTGTTTATTTAGAATTCATAGGATGTATTATCGTGAATTCATTTGCAAAAACGATACCAATCGGTCAAGAAAAAATGTTTAATTGTTGCTTTAACTCGATCCATTCATTATTACAAGAAAAATAAATAAATTTACTACAACCGCGTGAGTAGCTAAGGAGGCAAGGCATTGCAACTATCAACTCCAATGGGCGCGGGCTCGAATCTCAAATGGGGTAGAGTTTTTAATATAGACGAGCATATATGATCTAAGTTATCCGGCAGACCTCAGATCGATACTTTGTGAATTTATTTATAGAATATACAGACAATAAATAAAAAAATTAAGAAATAAATTAACTACGAAATATGAAGGATACGATACGTAGCTTAGCTTAGATCCGAAAATCATTTCAAACACATCGTTTACTATAGTTATTATAAGTAAAAATTGGATCCATTTATAAGAAAATAATTTATTCTACCAATCTATTAAATGGGAAATACGTCCGGGAAGGATAAAAGACGAAGAGAGCACTAAAGATAGTTTGCTAAAATGTCCGTCTGAACAATGTTCCGTATACAGTAAAGTCGGACTAGAGAGCAATAGATCGCACTTTATTTGTATAATAAAAGTAAAATGATTGTTTTTTTGTCGATTAGAGAACTTGCCAATCTGCTTGAAAGATGTTCTTTCAAACGCTGACTTCAATTTTCGAACTCATCTACCGCAGATTTATATGGGATTTCCAGGCTAAGTAGCGTGCATATTTAGGTCTTTAAGCGCATATAAGGTTTTCATGAGAAACGTATGTTTTTCAATTTCTTGTTGGCATCTTGTTTCTATGCGCATAAAATCATTGCCGACTTTAAGGCTGTATCTAGAAATATTTGTTTCTTTGCCTTAAACAAAATTGAAATATAAATAATAATAATTTTATATATTTCTGTTTTTCTTTTTCTTTTTTTTTTTTTTTTTTTTTTTTTTTTTTTTGTTTTTTTTTTGTTATATATTATACATCATACCTGATGACTTTGAACTGCTGCAAACATTGAATCCTTTTTACTTCTATTTTTAAACCAGTTTTAGAATCTACTCTTCAAACATGAATTATGCTTTTGAACAAGACTCTTCACTCTTCTCTGTTTCTTTTTATTTATTTATTTATTTATTTATTTTTTATTTTTTTTTTTTTTGAATACTCAAGTGATTTAGTTGTTATTGTTGTCTTTTTTTTTTATTTCTTTTCGTCTTTTACAAGAATATATTTGTCACTTGTTTCTTTTAAATTAATAAAGAATATCCGTTCATACGCGTTCTATGCGGATGCTTGCTCAGCTCCTGTTAAAATGCGTTCATGAAGTGTTGATGTTACATTAACATTCGCGCTTTTTATAGCGATATCAACAAGTTGTCTATACACCAGCAGAAATGAGTCGGTAATTATCAACAATTGATTGCACCACAGTATAGAGTTTCAATAATAAACTAACACAGCTAAGCAACTAATCCGTAATTTCTTATTGTTAGTAGATTGATTAATTACCCCGCACGATATTTATCTATTATCGGGTAGTGGTCGTATTACAATAAACCAGGTGAAGTGTCTACCAAAATGTTCTGACCTTTTATTTATGTATTTTATACTACAAATTTATTCATACATACACGTATGACAGTGTGTTTGTCTTATGAGAAAGTAAAGACATGAAGAACAATCTTGACTCAAAGTCTAAATAAAAGACAAAATCCCTCCCTCCTGAATTCTAGATGTACGAACGAATTTTAAAATATCAATTCATCTTGGGACACCTCGTTAATTCATCAGTTCATCAATTATTAACAAACGAATTAATCTTTTGCTTCCAAAACTTTTTATTTCATTCTATTCTGTATATTTTCACAGTGTAAAACTGAAATAAATAAAATGAAAACTCACTCTTCGACACACTTTAATAGCATTCACGAATACTAGCATGCGTTTTATATACTTTGTGTGTATTTGTTTTCCCTTTTGCCAATAACTTGAATTTGCATACGCGCCAGCCATACTTTAATTGTTACTTTGGAAAATATCCTTAAAAAGTTAACATAAACAGAGCAAAACAAAACTTGTCTCAATATGAAGTTTCATAAATAAGTAGGGATTTAAGTTTGTTTTCATAATTGTTTTTTTTTTCATTGCATGTATTTTAAGTCTATAAGAAAAAGAAAACGCAATGGCAAACTTTATGTGTCCTTTCAATTTGTTATTTTAAAATAATTCAATAATCGCTTGTAATAGTCACGTAGCTATGGTTATAAATGGTTGGATGATGCTGGAATTCTCTTAAATACTTTAGCTTAAACCAATTATATATATACATATATATAAAATGAAATGGGTTCGCAAAACATATTCTTAACAACGTCAATAACGCAATTGACTTAGCCGCGCTTATCCGTATTTCCGCCCCTTCACTCAACTCACGCTTGCTGCCTCAACAGTATCTGGAAGAACACACGTCACCTCTCTAATTTCGTCTCATCATCACTCTCTTCAAGTTCATTTGGTCTGCAGCGAGCAGAATTGATTAGTGAGTTGTTTACATACCCAAAAACTAATAACAACCGAAATGGGAAGCGTTTGTCAAAAGAAGACTGAAAACACTTCGTTAAGTGGTTTGGGTTAACTCAAAATGAAACAGAACTCGGGGACCAGTTCATAGTTCTGGATATCGAGTAAGCTCGAGTATACTTTCGATATGTTACTCGACAGCAATTTTACGACAAATGAATGCTTTATCGACAGGCCAGCATCGACAATTCTCGTGAACAGTAAACCGGCCCTCAGAACAAATCAATTCATTTTATCCATATATACTAAAAAAATGTTCAAGTTCTAATCCTGATCATGTCCTTACTTCCATATTCGAATAGGATCGATTGAGGCGTAGAATTGCATTTGTTTATGGACTCTTGAATATTAGGTCGCTTTTATATCAAAGTTTACCGACATTTTCAAAATCACTGCATTTCGTGACACCTTATACGTACGCATATATGGAAACATATTAACTTGTATGATAAAGAAGTTACATTCTGTTTATATTTTTTATATATCTATATATATATTTGAGAGTCCAAATAAGCGCGTATGCACAAACTGTCATTTCATGAACAATGTATGCATAGAGACATTTCACGAATTTTGAAGAGCTTCACTGACCGCCGGCGGAAAGCAAGGCGTCACAAACCGCGTGTTAATCGCAATCACAAGTAAATGTCCATTCAATTCTATGATCACAAATTTGAAGACCTTAAGGGAAAGTTGAAAATCGTGATTCGCTAAAGGCGTAAAATATTGTAACCAACGATGCAGGAAATTGAAAAATTTCAATTGAATTAGATTCGAATTAGAATCGTTTTTCTTTATCTGCCTTCTCCAACACATTTCGCTCTATAAAGGTCAAGTAAACTTAATGTAAATTTATATCATATGCGTTTAAATTTTGTATTTGATTGCACCTTCACTTACATTGCTATGTTACAGTTGACAATGATGGATCCAATGAAAGTGCAGCGGCCCACCTATGTGTTTTAAGCCCTTATCCTCTATACAATTTTCCCTTCAGATGTACCGATCGCTGACAATATTTTAACTGCAACATATTGCAAATGATACAGTAATCCGGGTTTCATCGAGTGTTCTCATCAATGTTTCCTACGAGATACAAACTCACTTCAACAAAATTTCGTTTTGGATGAACGAGCGGGATGTTGAAATAAAGTCTGAAAAATTTACGCATATGACTTTGATGCTAAGTACAGCCGCTTGTCCTTCACTATTTTTGAATGGCAACAAGATCGCCATCAACAACGATATACAAATCTTGGTTTACATAGCAATCAAAGATTAAAGCGGAAATATCATGTAAAAGCTAAACGCCAGCAAGTTGACTTAAAACCCAAAGACTCTCTTGGCTAGTTCGTCCCGAACCTCATCTTAAGCTAAAAAAGTAAGCACGTTTTATATAAGAGCCTGCTATCCCCCAACCTATTTGGATCTATGGCATACAAGTATGGGCACCAGCCAATAACTTTGGTATTGCAATACTTTAAAAACATCGGCCTAAGATTTTCATCTTAAGGTTAACACTTCGTAACTCGTTAGCAACAAAACTATGAATGACGAAGCGGATTTTTCACATGTTAAAAGTGGAATTCATCGCCTTTCTTCACCAATGTGCTGCTAAGCTCAGTGGTCACATAAAACCTTTCGCAATGTCTCTTCTGCAATCAAATGAATGCAATGATCATACACTGAATCTTCCATTAAGAAATAAATTTATTTTTGTCTCTTAAATTATTTTATTAAATTTTCTAAATTTCCTTTTATTCTTTTACACAGGATATAAAAAATTAGGGTACAATAACATCCGTTAGGCTATACATGCTTGCATGTATTCTAATCATTTGTCACTTGAGAAAAATTGCTGCATCAAAATATTTTCCACAGTATTTTCTTCAATTCTTTCCCATATTTACGGCAACATGGAGGTACTGTGTCGAAAGAACGATCCCCGATATGGGAAGTGGTCGAAAAAGAGCACTGATACGAGCCATTTTCAATAGCGTTCGTCCTTAGGCAAAAGCACGTTAGTGTACCAAGTTTCATAAAAATATCTGAAAAACTGCAGCTTGTATGTTCAACGCAAGGAATCAAGAGGGACAGACATGCTTAGGTGTCGGCATAATAAAAGGCGGCTGTATCTCAACTCCTTCTGTGTGCAGCGGTCTAGGATATAAAAATTGAAAAAATAATAAAACATTAAGCAAAACGTATATAATAAATCCGGCTTATTTTGATCCGCCCAAACCAGTTTTGATCCGTTTTCTTCTTTCATTTATATTGTGTCTCCAGTTTAAATTTTTGTTCTTCTCTTACTAAGTTTAGACTCAATTATCATTGCCACACACAACTCTTCTGTTACGTTTCTTCTTCTTTTGTTGCCCCCTATCTCTTAGCTTGCGTAGTGGCTTTCTTTTTCTGACATATTTGATCAATATTTGCTCCAAGAGAAACGATGTTTACCTAAAGATTTGCAAGCTATCAACGAAATCATTATTAATTAGGGAATAAACGATACCGCATAGTTAGTGCTAACGATAGATTTCTCTGAATCCTGTCAGATAATGTAGTTATGACATCGTCGCACAAGTCATCAACGTCCATGCGTTAATTTAAAAAAATTTCTATTATTGAAAGATCGTTTAAGAATTGACCGTTCATTGTCTTCTCATCATCATCATCGTCATCGTCGGCAAGCGAAGTTTGCAATATTTCTTCGTCAATGCTGACTAAAAACATTTTTGACGTTCCACCGGCTGTTGTCACAAGCTTTCGTTTTTCTTCTTCCACGACAAAAAGATTTTTATATTGCGTTGTACCAAAAATTGTCCGGTGCTTGCCTACGAAACATTTATTTGAACTCAGTCCGCAAAGCGTCTATTTTTTCGGCACTTATTCTGCCCGTTCTTTTCACCTTGCGATTTGCGTTATAAACTCACAGCTTTTGGCACAACATTTTGGAATCTTTTAATCGATATTTTAATTGTTTTTCTCTATATAACAAAATTAATTTATTTTATTTTTTCCTCTTTTTCGAAGAACACTTTTATACCCTACACCGTGCATGGTATAAGAGCACGTTAAGTTTCTGCAGACATGCACAACGGCCAGAACAACTTGAGATAGACCTACCTTTTATTATACCTCCCAATTCAAAAGCACTTGTTGTATCGATTTAAACTTGTCTCTCCACCTGTTGTTTACTTTCGTTCAACCTACAGGCCAGAAATATTCTGATTACTTTTAATACTAACGGGCTAACGGGCGAGCACAAGTGAAATTAGCTCAGATCGGAACGCCTCATTTCGAAAAGGCGTTGTATGAATAACTGTAAATTGGTGTAGGGCATTTAAGGGAGCGCCGTGACCAAACGCTATAGTGTTTTGTGTAAGAAAAGTAAAAAAAGCGATAGGCGAGTAAGCAGCCAGTGTTTGCGGGTTCGAATTCCAAGTGCGGTAGAGTTCACTTTGGTCGTAGCTGTAATGAGTGTTTACCTATCGATCGGACCGAGACACTCGCTAGGCAGCGGCCATCACCTTCATAACTCTTTTTCCTTCCTCACTCCATTCTGGCCGCCGTCGTTTTACACGAGTAACGAGTATCCCGCGAGAATAAGTGATCATTTTTTAAAAAAAAAAAAGAACGAAACTGATTACTGATGAAAGGTAAGCATTAGTGTTATTAAACTAAATGTCAAGCGAAATGATGCTATTTGGAAATTGGAAACGCAAATATTGGAAGTGTTAGGCGAAATTGCACTGGTCAGTCAGCACGAGCTCAACTTTCATAAAATAATTTTAAAAAATGAACAAGAAAGAGTAAATGCACTCAAATTAATTCTAAATGTTAATGAAAAGCGAAGTGAGCGAAGTCTTAAGAACTTAAAAATCAATTATAACTTTGCGTGGAATTAAAAAAGGAAATATTTTCAACGTCGTAGTCGCAGTCGCAGCCGCAGCATATGTTAAAGATGGCACGTATATTATATCGAAAGATAACAAGCAGCAAGAATAGCTTAGTAACTGGACACACGACCTCGTATTTTCAATTTCAATTAGTTTGCTACAAATAAATGTAGGTATGTGCGTGTGCGAATGTATACAACGCATAGCGAAATGCAACTTTTTCTTCGCTATAGTTAACAAAAGTAAAAGAAATTTCATTCTCCTCCTTTTTTCATTTTTTTTTTAATTTCTCTTTTTTTATCATTCATTGTTCATCATCGATTTTGCATATCATCAGCGTACAAAGGTTTGATGTTTTCAAAATGCTCGGCTACAATGCGTGTGCTAAATGAGTTCTGCGTAGTAATTGAGATCGAATGAAATGTGCCGACTGAAATGTCTGCGATATGACGTAAAAACTGTAAGGGCGACAAAGGATTATGTTAATGCTAAACAAAAACGTTTGATGTAATCAATAGCGATAATGATGCGCAAAAAAAGATGAAAAAAAAAAGTTTCAATAAAAGCAACAACTACTGCCAATTAAAGTCAAGCATACGAAATTTATTTTGACCCCATTCCTGTTTCATATATAAATATAAATAGATTATGAACTTATGTATATTTCGTTCATTAATTGGACAAATTCACAATATTTCGATATTCAATTTAGAGATACGCGTAATTAAAACATGGCTTCATTCATTCAACAGCATGCCGTCAATAAAGCAATTAAGTCGTCAATGGACGAAATCAAATATTATTTCATATTATCTTACTTTCCACTCACTATAATTAACACAAAGGGATTCTTTTTTAATTAAATTCTTTTTCTTATTTCTCTTATTTGAAAAGCTTTTTTTTTCTCATTTACACCCACATCTAAAATCTCCCGCTGAAAGCGAACTAAACGTCAATGTTTCGTATGAAGGGTCTCCTAAATTTAACAGACGTTTTTTTTTTTTAATTATATTCGTATCTCTTACCCAAGCTGAGTTGGATATGAAAACTGTATTTTTCCATTTGTGACATGCAAAAATACGCCTTGATTTTACACTGTACGGTCCTGTCGCTTATATAAATAGGCAAATCAATTGGAGAGCAATCCCTTCACGCCCACAATGAGGAAAACACTGTAACGTACAATGCATAGAAGATATTGGTCTTAAGTTGCTCACACTAACATTACGTGAATTGGTCAGATTACAAACACACCAACAAGTGAAACACGCACACACACACACACACACACACAGCATA
The DNA here is from genome assembly GCA_000688715.1 of Glossina pallidipes. Lineage (NCBI taxonomy): Eukaryota > Metazoa > Arthropoda > Insecta > Diptera > Glossinidae > Glossina > Glossina pallidipes. Next base: position 430,150 of record KK499784.1, read on the forward strand.
TAAAATATATTCATCGAAAATAATGATACAACCAGCTGTGACAGGACCTGCTGCCATGTGAGTAGAACTTTAAGCCCGATCGACTAACTGGCAGAGATATTAATAAACCGATCGAGACAATTTTTAGACGGGACATGCACTCTCACACAAGGACTCTCGAAATCGAAAGTTATAGATGAAAATATGAAAAAATTGTCGATAGGTTGGTTGTTCGAGAGATTGTTTTATATTCTTGTACATTAGGGGCGTGTCTATGAACAGATCGCACTCACTATTAAATTCTCTCCTCTCCTAATCGATCGAGGAATGTTTGTGCCAAATATCAGCTCCCTATCTTTGTTTTTGCGACTGCGACGATTCACAAAATTTTATGCCGACATAATATGGTTCTCGTTATGTCTTGTTAACGTTCACCCGAATGTAGTCTCAACTATTTATATTGCTTCTAAACATGTTCGTTATCTTTAAGACAACTCGGGAGAAGGCGTCCTAATCGTGACATTTACTTTACATCACTTACAAACGCATCGCTTACAATGTTTAGCAAGTGCATGATGTTGTCTTTGACACTCATGTGAGTAACTTTTGTTAAATCATCTCTCGATATTTATCGTTCATCAATTTCGAAATCAAAAACAGCACGTTTTCTGTCCGCCTGCTCCTGTACATGTCTGTAATATTCCGAGAAATGTTTTGAGATGCACTTATGATCCAATTAAGTTGTTTGTGCCATCTTAAGAACAGAAATTAGCATAGAACAGCTACACTTAGCACATGAATTTGTGAGCTGAAGTGCACAAATGACAAATCTAAGAAGGCCTAATAAATAAATCGTCAAATTATTGAATTGTAATTTTGAAATTTCGAAATTTCAATAGCATAGATACATAGCAAAAGAGATGTTGTTTTGAAAGTTGTTCCAAAAATTGAACAAAAACATGCAGAAATAAAAAAATCATATTTTGATCGCTTCTTTGAGATATATGCCTGATTATATCTATGATCTAAGATTGTGCATATCTAACATACGCCCCGAAGCGTGCATAACTTTCTTACGTATTTATCTAGTAAAAGCGTATTTGTCGACTTGCTTCCATTGCCTATTCACAGCATTTATATGCTACACGCATATAATCCAATAAAAAATATTCACCTTTTCTTTACACTCCCTCCCAAATTTGGATTCCTGTTCAACTTTCTCGCTGCTCATGTGAAATTTTGAAACGCTTAAATTAAAATTCGTTGAAAAAGAACACAAAGTGCTGCAGAGTGAGTCGTTGTGAACAAATTCTGCATACTTCATTAATTGATAGTGCAATGAAACGCATTAAGATTGAGAACACATGTAGTTGGCGGTAAAAATATTTGATGAGTTTTTCAACTTCTAATCGAACAAATGTACACAAAAGTAATTTATAATTGTGTAAGAAAACATTAAGGGCAACGAGCAACCTATAAATAAATAAACCCTTTACTTGTTTTTTAAACCTATAAGACACAGCAATAAGGACACAAACATCAATTAAACATTACCCTCTAAGACGTAAATATATTAATCTATTAATCTATTTTGAGCACCTGACCCTTTGATCTTAAACGGTCCCTTTTGGTGGCGCGTCCATTAGGCCTTTGACCCTCGTCATTGTTATTAATACCTTAAAGTCAGCTGATTAAAACAAGTAAGTAACAAACTTATATTCGGTCGCGACTAAACCTTTTACACCCATAACCGTTATCTTAAGAAAGAGTAAAGAAATCAACGGAAAAGCTAAATTCCCATACTCTACAGCATTAAGCGAGCGAGGTAGGCCGTGCTCCTCTTGTAGTTTATGAGTAACGAACAGAAAACACGGGACGCAAAAGTGTTTACAGTTTTTCTTGAATAGGCGTTTGGACGCTGTAGGCGTGACATTTGGCTCATTATCAAATTCCATTGCAAATTCGTAGACGATGTCGCTACCACACTCTTAAGCAGACAGATAGATGGATAGACGGATAGACGCACAGACGATCATGCTATTTGTATATTTAACGGCTTTTTCGAATTTTGCTTCTGTACGTTATAATAATTTTGGAAAAAAAAATGATATCCTGACCCATTATAAAATTGGGTAGGCGTGGCCGATTTTTTTCTCTTTCATACAGGCGTAGCATCCTATAGCATCGCCAAATTTTTATAGTTTTATCTGCTGTAGTTTGTGAGTAATGAGCATAAAACCACTTTTTTCTCAATTTTGGAAAGCAGAGGTGTTCTCAATTCACGTGGTACTCTAGGTGTGTTCTTCGACATATTTAACCTTTGTTCAATGCCAACCTTCATGGAGGAATGGCCAATGTTTCTACCAAATTTGAAGACGATTAATTCACTTTTGCGGCCAGGAGAACATTTACAACAGACATTACACAAATGGGCAGACGGACAGAAAGGCATGCTTAAATCGGATATAAATACTTTTTAGGGTCTCTGAAGATTCCTTGTGGACATTTCAAAAGGAGCTTTGACAAAACGAGTATACCCTACATGCATCGTTACACACTAATCGCCATTAGCGCCAGTCTCCGGCTGGCCATTTGTGCGAAAAACCACCTTCTGGTGTAAAGAGTTTTTTTTTGAGTGCACAAGCCGTTTTAATTCTAATTGCTCGTCCCTAGAACTATTGAAAGCTGATCGATCGCCTTAGGCTATGGCTGGGAAATACACAATTTTGTAAACGAAATAATTTAGTGAATGCAACATAGATCCAAAAGACAAAACAAAGAACCATTAAATACGTTACCGCAGTTCATCTAACACGTGAACAACTCGTGATAAAACACAAATTATTACACTTTGTTTTCCCGTAAAGGCACTTTTTCATGTAAGCGCTTGTATGGCGGAAGGGCCCCGAAAATAAGCTGACGCAGCCCAACTATGAAGAAAATTAATTTTCTTATCAAACATATCTGCGTACTACGTACTACTGCTCTTTAACTATTTTCGACACAAAGTACTGGAGGTTATAACATTTTTGGCCACATTAAGGCTTACTTACCTTTCCGGAGAGACCTTTTACAAGGTGGTTGACCCAAATATGCCTACATATAAACGTTATCAGTATGGAGTCTACAGTTAATTTCCATGTCAAACTGCTATTATCGACCAATGTCCGCCATGAACTAATGAAAATTAGACTGCTTTGCCATTAAAGGCGAAACATTTCGTAGGAACATAGGAAAGAAAATTTCCTTTTTTATTGCAGCATGCATTTGATGTAAACGCAAATGTACTAAACTCAATTCCCGAGACAAAAATATTCGATATCTTTCAGTTTTGTACCTATGTGTTGAAAAAAGCTAACGAACGTTGAAATGAAAAACGGTTTCGGTTTATGCTTTCGATAAAATATATTACGTCAAGCAAAAACTTTCTTTAAGAAACGAAGCTAACTTTTCTCTGGTAATACTATCATACAACTTTCGAGATTTCTAGGCGAAAAACCAAAACAAATGATTTTCACATGTCCACATGTTTTCACCTTTGCATCATTATTTTCGAATCAGGGAACACACATATGGTTTAACATTGTCGCGCCGGAACACGACGCTTCTCTTATTTAGCATTAGAGAGCTAAATGAATGATCTGTTCAGTCAGTTTCGAGGAGGTCTGGACACATAATTCCTTAGCTTACAAGGAGTCATTCTGGGCTTAGCCATACTTTGTGCAGCAGAATCTCTGTCTCTCGCACTTCCTCACTTTTTTGAAGAATTTCCCTAAACTTATTAATGGTTGAAGGCGACGCGCCTTGAAAATCGAAATTTGCAGAAGGTGCTGCAGATTGGTGCCACTGATAAGCACCAACGAAATTTTTCCCAAACGAGCGACATTGTAAAATATAGCGAATTGTTTTTGAATATTGGCTGATTTCCAAAACGCAACCACTCACGACTGAATTAAAAAACGCCGCAAGGATTATCTTTTAATTATCTCCAAATTCTTACCTAATTTCTCCTTACAGTTTACAAGTTACAGTTAGTTAGTTGCCTTAATAATACTCGACACACGAAATTCTGATTTTTGAAATTTCGGTTTTGAAAATGAGAAACGTAACGTCACTAAAACAACTATAACTTGTTACACAATAGGCGGAGAGATCGCCCAAAATCGCATGAATTTGATGATAGTGGCGACATCTATATGTCATCGTACAATGATTGAGTGTTGTATTATATGTGAGACACACACACACACACGAGAGAGACGTATCAAGACCCAATACAATTTACTCTCCTCACAACTCGATTTATTAAATGGAATAATAATTAATAGCAAATCGAATAATCGTCGACCTAATGGCTTCTGAAATTTTTATTGCACTAAACGGAAATATAAAAATATTTTCTATCTTCAAAGCATTTTAAAATTTGTCAAAGCTATTTGGAAAGAGAAAAGAAGCTATGCAAGGATTTGCTTTAAGGTATTCCTCTTTAAATTTTTTTCACTGAATTTTTACCGCTACTACCAGAGAAGTGTGACTCGTTGAAGGTGTATTAGGCTGGTCGCATACGTTTGCTACGTTGGTACAAAAAATCAATTTAGACGCAGCCGTACCACATCATCGCACTCGAGACAAGGCTGGGTTATAGGTTGCATCTGGCAAAGTTATTTTAAATTTAAAGTTGCACTACACGGTGTAATATTTCATCACATCCTTTGAAAATATATTGCAACGCCATATCTAAAAAATTGACTTTAGCCTTAGGCGACTACGATCTTTGTTTCATTTACATTTTGTGTTAAGAGGGTAGGTAAATGGGTTGCGTAAGGTGTTACAAAATTTTCATTTCATAAAAATTTTGAAATTTCAACTGACAAGGAGGTGTTGATTACCTGAGAACCGTTACAAAATAGGCTACTTGGCGGTCGTAAGGACAGGTCGTGAACACCTTGGCTGAATTCCAAGAGTCACATATTTTCAGCTAGTGGATGCGTGAAGCTTGTAATTAAAAGGAACGGATTAAGAGAACTTGAAGTTTAGATTTTTGTGCGTGAATGGCAGGTGAACTTTTACAGTGTACTCTCTTGTAAGGACATGCAATGGACGATCCATCACTAATCGAGTCTACTTAGTAGAGAAATCGTAGCAACCGTCTTTAAGGTTTGAAATGCACGAAATATGAACAAATAAGAGCGAAAGATTCCTCCTTGAAATGACCCCATACCCCCCATACGATTTTTTTTCGCATTTCCACCAAAATTGAAATTCTCACGTCCAGCATTGCTTGTCAAATTGTTGTGGGAAGGTACACAATTTTATTACCAAAATTTATTACCGAAATGATGAATCTATTCAGTAAGTGCATGTGGGATGAACGTCAGATTTGATTAAATGGCTTCGGCCCTTCTGTAACGAAAACTACCACTTTGAAGTCAAAAAAAAAAAAAAATCATTTCTGCTGTTCCTAGAAGACCTTTGCTTGCACAAAAATTAATTTTCAGATATGCTTTGTGGCCTGAGAATGTCATTTTTGAAAATGAAAGTAGCAATTCAGTATTTCTTTAAGTTGTCGTCAAGAGAGAGCGCTATTGAAACATGATTACGAATTTTATGCGGCACAAAGTAGCTGGGTTTTGCTTCAATGGTATGTGGTTTTAACAAAATGTTCCAACATCCCATAAATCTCATGGCACCATCACTTAATTACAGGAAATGTTCAACGACTATTTAATCTCCAAAAATGTGTGTCTGTGAGTCTGCCGTAAAGATCATGTAATATAAGTCTATTAAACTTTTTATTTTGGGGTTATATTGAATGATTGGCTTACCTTAGTAAACCACGAACTCTCTTAATGACCTTATTTACCGCGATTACTCGTAGTATTGGTATATAAATAAGAGCAGATTTGTGTGAAACAGTCAAAAGCGGTCATTTACGTAAAATCATTTTGATATAAAAAATGTCAGTTTAATTTTGATTACAAGCTAAAAAGGAATAAAAACATTTATTTTACTGTGTCTATGCATTTCATATAACTGGGTATCACTTATGCGAAAGAGAAAATCAAAGATTGTAAAACGCCATCTTTTAATTAGGTGCCTTTGTTAGAGCGACAAGTAATCGGTACTTAATAGCAAGTAGTCACTAAAATCCCTTCAAAGTGTTATTATTTACTTTTTATCACAATATGCATGAGTTCATACGATGAAAACTAAGCCAATTTAATTGTATTGTCGCAATTAAACCAGCAGCGGTGGTCGCGGTGCTTGTCATAAACTTTAGTTATCTAATAAGTTGTTCGACTATAAATTAATAAAAATGAGTGTTTTGCAAATGATTTCTTTGAAATTATCGACATTGTCCAGGAACTGTGCAACAGGTAGCAACAGTACAATTATTAGCTTATATGCGGCATTAAGAAAATTCTCGGCCACTCCCGTGTTAGCCGATAAACATGAGTAAGTCTTGTATGAAAATATATATAAGAATTTTAATCTCCCTTTTATTCTTTCTCTCGTCCCCATAAGTTGTACTAATTAAACATTTGACTAAAAAATAAAAATAACTAAAATAAGCAAAACTATTATGGTGCGACATGGCCCACCACTAAATACTCTACACTAACCCACTAAGCCCACGCTTAATGCCGTTAGTCATGTAACGACGTGTCAAAATAAGGTGTTATACGGGAAGTGACCGAAAAAGTGATCCGATTCATATTTTTTTTTTAATAGTGTTCGTTCTTGGGCCAAGACATGTCCAAGACACGACCAAATTCCGTCGAAATATATCTGAAATTGGAAACTGTGACGGACAGACAAATTTAAATCCATTCAGCAAGTGATTCTAATCGATGTCAAGTCGCGATGAAAATTCACGTCTTAGTTCCATCCTTGCAACACCAAAACTCGTGTTTAGAATAAGACGTTTCGTCTGAAATCGAACATTTTTATTATCGTCAGAGGAAGTTGGAAAACTCATTCCATCTGTTAATGGACTAAGAAACTTATATACGCGATCGCTAGAGCGAATCGCAGAACCCCCTTCTATAGAAACAGGAGTGTGTATTTAAAATGTCAACCTCCTGGCTTTGTTTTTTCTACACTTTGTTGTACTAATTGTGTGTCGTATGGACACACACTATACACAGATGCTAGGCGAAGTTTTCGTTTTCCTCTCAAGCATTTTTCTTGCCGCCTTGTTTAATAATAAACACGTGAGAAGATTTATCCCATCGAAAACACGTCCAGCTTGCAAGGAATTACGCTATCCTGTCCTCTTAAAATATTACAGATACGCGTTCAACCAAGTAATGTTAGCGTTAAGTTAATAATGCATTTGATTAAATGAGTTGCTAATATTATATATCTTATCTTCACTTGAGTTCACTAATAATTCCATTATCTGCGATGCGTAAGCAGCGCAATGAAGTGCTCTTTTACGGATTACCTGCTGTCTGCGAACAATAGCAAAAATCTTTGGAATATTTTTATTCCTTTATTCACTTTTTTTTTTTTTTAACCAATTACTCAGGTGATGTCACCTGTCATAAACGGGGTGATGATCAGGGCAAAAGAACCGGAGAAAGCCGAATAGGATGTAATTGGCCGTAGTCTAGGAAGCGTGTGCCTAATCGTTAAGTATTATGTCTTCACCGTCGTAACGAAAATATGGTTCACCGCGTTGAGAATGGAACCCGAGTACACCGAGTGATGATAATCACATTTCTTATCCACTAGGCTAGGCTAGGCTATGCTATGGTCCACATGTTACAATAACGCAATCATTTATTTACATTTAGTATATATATGAAAACTTTGCAGATGTCAGGTGCTTGTAGTTGGAGGTGGTGCTGGTGGTTGTGCCGTGGCTGCCAAACTATCAAGGAAATTGGGTCCAGACAAAGTTATCATAGTAGAACCGGCTGACGTAAAACACGACAATCAACGCTGAAAGCCCTTAACGTTAATTTAATCCCTTTTGTCTTGCAGAGGCACTACTATCAGCCTATGTTCACTTTGATAGGCGGAGGTATGAAACGTTTGGAACAATCATATAAACCAATGGCCAGTGTTTTGCCAAAAGATGTGAAATGGTTGCAAGAGAAAGCTGAGCAATTTGATCCAAAGAATAACACAGTACTTACTTCGGGTAATAATAATATTAAATACGATTTACTGCTGATAGCAGTGGGCTTGCAACTCAACTATGATAAGGTAAATTTTTGATAACAATTTTTAAAAATGTTCATTAAGTTATAGTTTTCTTAAGATTCCTGGTTTGGTGGAAGCTCTTACGATACCTAATGGCAAAGTTTGTTCGATATATTCACCCAAATATGTGGAAAATACTTTGGAATGTTTACGACAAACAGAAAACGGCAATGCTGTATTTACCTTCCCCGCTAGCCCTGTTAAATGTCCCGGCGCACCACAAAAAATTATGTATATATCCGAACATTACTTTCGTAAAGTAAGTTGATAACATATTTATTTACCATTAGACTGCTTGCTAAACGCTTAAACATTCCTCTTCCCTCATTGAAATTTAAAAGAGAAAACAAAAGGAAAACAAGAAAGAATTAAATTGAATATGCTCCACCTGCTCGTACACAAGCTTCGATTGCAAAATTCCACTCACTCCATATATGTATATATGTCGCATATCATGTCGACTACAATATTATAGCGGTATCTTTGTCGCGCCCTATATAGAGTTCCCCAGCTCTGTAATCACTTCTATATAGAATTGTTGCAATTCATTGTTGCAATGTATGAAATATGAAGAATTTGAGAATGAAGCGAAGTCTTTACTTTATGTGTAAATACAATAATGACAATAATAAATAAAAACAAGTGCAAACACTGTAGTGAGGCAGAGGCAGTGGGCCGACCATTGAATATTCTAGGGTAGCCGCTACGGTTGGCGGGTATGGCGACTTTTCAAAATAAAGCGTTTTATGGGAAGAAGTCGAAAAACTGCTTCGATCGGCACCATTTCGCGTAGCGTTCGCCCTTGGGCCAAAATATGCATCAAATGTATCAAAAGGTTCAACCTATGAAAACAAGTAAGACAGGCGGGCAGACGGGCAGACGGGCAACCGAGCTTAGAAATGAAGAAAATGAATCTGAATCGATCGGTATAATAAAATTTGAGTCTATTTCCAGTCCATCTGGGTGTTTCCTATATCCGCACAAACTTAATTTACACTCGTACCACTAGACGAGCAAACTAGTTATAAAAAATATTTATATAAGTCGGGCATGCACGCCTCATGATCCTTATATTATTTATTCCTAAAATCTTTTAACTCTAAACTACTAATCGAAACGATGGCTTGAAAACTCGAAGATATCTTCAGAAAAGAAGAGAAAAACACTCGACATTTCTTCTTTAATACTCCACAATATTCTAAATAGAAATAAATCCTTTGGACAGATTGGGTTAGCGAGAATGTAAAAACAAAAAAAAGTATGACGAATTTAGGTATTTTTGCCATTGGCAACTGCTATCTAAACTTGGGTTATTTTCATATATTTATAAATTTTTTAGTTAAACAAACGCAGTAACATCAACGTGATATATAATACCGCACTACCTGTATTATTTGGAGTAAAACATTACGCTGATGCTTTATGGCCGATTGTCAAAAAGCGCAACGTGACTGTCAATACACGTACGAATTTAGTAGAGGTTAAGCCTTCTATGGATATAGCGATCTTTGAGAACTTGGATAAACCTAATGAAAAGTTCGAACAACAGGTAAGAGACTGAGATACATGAATACATGAATTTCGCTTATGGGCGTATCCTTCAAGTATTCCATGTTGCACGCTGTGCCGCCAATGAGCGCGCCTGATGAGTTAGCTCGATGCAAGGATTTGGTAAATGAGGCCGGTTTTGTAGATGTAAACAAGTCCACTATGCAACATGTTAAATATAAAAATGTGTTTGCTATCGGTGACTGCTCTGGATCACCTAATTCAAAAACCGCTGCTTCAGCAGGTACGCTCACTAAAGTTACTTTAAGCACATACATAAAAAATGTCATCAATTCGCAATTTTTTTAAAAAATTTATTACATAGCGGCCCAATCCCCAGTCGTCTATCGCAATATGATAGCCGCGTTAGAAGGAGAAGAGCTTAAGACTACGTACGATGGTTATGCTTCCTGTCCTTTGGTAACCGGTTATCGTACTTGTATTTTAGCGGAATTCGATTATGATTTAAATCCGTTGGAAACATTCCCAGTACCACAAAACAAAGAACGTTACTCTATGTTTGTATTAAAGAAAAGCTTAATGCCTGCTCTATATTGGAATATGATGTTGAATGGTTACTGGAATGGACCAACCATGATGCGTAAAATGATGTCGATGTTTAAATTCGGCAAAAATTAAAAAATATAAAAAATTCAATTTTTTATCAATAGTTTTTAAGAACATAAATGGAGTTCCATGTGAATGACGTAATACATCCAATAACGTTCCATGGCGTACCTGTCGCGGTATGTCGCGATTACTAAAAATATTAGCTAACAAAATATTTATCAAGTCTTGCAAATTGTAAATCGACCCACATGGCTTGTTTGTGCAACAACGTTGCAAGTATGTTATCTTCAAAGAAGAAACTAAAAAAATTCAAATTTTAATAAAAAAGAACGAAAATGTTTCTAAATTATGATTTTTATTCTTACTAAAACAACTCGATTAGCCATCAAGTCGATCTCTTGAAAAAAAAGACCCGACAGACGTGATAGTTGCTAGCGCTCGTCTTACTTTCAGTCCTACAATTTATTTCGTTCGTCTAAGTAAGTTATGGTAACAATAATAATAAAAAAAAAACAGTAAAAACATTATAGTGAGGCACGGGTCATCCTACATCATCCTACAGTTATCCATGCAAACAACGCCTTATATGGAAAGTGGTGGAACGAGTGCTTCGATCCGAACCATTTTCAATCGCGTTCATCTATGTACCAAATTTCACCAAAATATCTCAAAAATTGCGCCCTATAGGTTAAGCACGAGAAAGCGAGACGGATAGACGGACAAAGAAGATTAGAGACGAGAGTCTATCCCTAGTCCTTTTGGATGTTGCAATACACAAACCTAATATTCTCGTGTTCTACAAGTGGCGTAGGGTATAACAACGCAATTTTATTAATCAAAATTACTGAAATTTCATATAATTAAAGTAATTGACATTCGTCCGAAGTTTGTCGAAGTTTGTGAATTAAAAAAACTGTGTACACTTTTTATTACAACATCATCACATATTAACCTCATTAAAGTGGATATAAAAGCTCCTTTAAGTATGTCAAAATATCTCCAAAAATTACGATATTTAGGTCGAATATGCACAGATACGCTTACAACGCTCGACTCCAAAAATGATCCTGAATCAATTAGGATAAGAAAAGAGGAGCCGCGGTTAAGTCGTATCCGCACAAACTTGATGTAACTTAATGCACCTTCACCACGAGGAAGCTTAGAAAATATGACGTCAAATTCTGGTAGCATACAGCCACACAACCAAAATCCATCAATTTTGTGTAAGTCATTTAAAATCTTCTTCTTAAAATTGCATTTACCTTACGTTGCGCGCTTCAATTGTGCCTTGCGTGTTGACGGTGGAGAGTGAAAGCAGTCGTCTGGTGCTTCTCACGAAAGACCACCAAAGACAAAGAATAGCTTTACATAGCGGCTATCCGGACTTTGCGACCGTTGGTGCAGCTTCATTTATTTTGGATCGTTATCCCTCTCGCACTTTGCAGTCGTATATTATTCATCTCTCATCATCGCCCCCCTACTGAGTCTCTGTAAAAACGGATCAATTTTATTTCGTTTTAGCACTGATTTGCACGCCCTATGTCGAGCATCTTTAACATCAAAATTTCCAAAGCGGAAATAAGATCTTTGCGCGCTGCTGGGTTTGGTAAAGAACCTTCCGCATCGAAAACACAATTTTTTTTTGCCAAACCGGCTTTTAAACACTTTTCTAAGTGTTTCGACTAAGACGACGTAAAATTGTAAAATAGAACGAAGCTTTTTTGCCTCATTTTTGAAACGAAGTTATTTTCAAACGCATGAATGAAGTGAATGAAGTGTCGAAAAGGCTTTGTTCTTTGTACACCCATCACCATAGGATGAGAAGGATATTCATTTTCTCAAAACGTTTGCAACGCTTGGAAGAAAGCTTCGTAGATCCCACAAAGTATATACTCTAGATTAGCATCGAATTACCAATCGATTTAAACATGTCCGTCTGTCCGTCTGTCCGTCTGTCCGTCTGCGTAATGTTTGTTGTAAACATTCTTCTGACCGCAAAAATTAGGCTATCGGCTTCAGCTATGGCAGAAACATTGAAAGTTCTTGCACGCAGGTTAAATCGGTCGTAGGACATGCACACAGTACTGTTCTTGAAAAGAAATGAAATATTGTTGTTCTTTTTCGTTCCTGCTCATAAACTACAGCAGAGAAATCTTCAAAAACTTGAGCGTATATTCCATTAGCGATACTGTAGTATCTGTACAACAATGGCAAAAACTGATCACGCTTGCCCAATATTACAGTGTACCAACATTTGATTTTTTTGTCAAAACCTTTATGACGCATAGACGCAAAATTCCAAAAAACCTCACATAGTATATAAATACTGGGCCAGTTTTAAGTTCGGAATGCGCCGGATCTGCGGTAAACATTCTACCATTCGCACAAATAAAAATATCGTCGAAAATAATTTGATAATAAACTGCGCGCTTACAACGAACGCCCCCAAGCCTTTGCAACGAAAACTGTGAACAAATTTGTTCGCCGTATTTTCTACTTGTTACTCATAAAGGACAACACATACACCATACAGATTTCCACTTCTATTCGGGAAATAGAAAAACAGTCAGTCGCGTGCGAAAATTTAATCCTTTTCGATTTTTTTTTTTTGCTGCTCTCTCTTAGGATAACAGAGGTGATAGGTATCGAAGATTCGGTCACGACCGAATATAATTTTCTTACGTATTTTAATTATTAATCGACTGCCATCAGTGATGCGAATCTGTTGAGAATACCGCAGCGAACATTTCCCTTAACCTATTGCATGTGTATGCAATACGCTTAGCACAAATATACAGAAAAGATTTAAAATAAATATTTGACATTTATTTTGTTTTTATTTTTTTCATTATCACAGTAAAAAATATTTGAAAAACACATAAGAAAACTTATATTTAACAATAGTAATTAACAACAATAAGCATTACACACAAATACTGACAATTAAAATGAAATAAAAAACTAATATAAATAAATGAATAAGTTTATTAACTAAAGAGTAAAGAGCAGAATTTAAATTATCGTAAATAAATATATTCACGACATACATAAATATATGCACGCATGTGTCTAAAATAAATACAACATGACAAATAGGAATATATCGTTATAAAAAAGATGCTTTGCGAGTTATTTCATTTTTCGGTTTTCGGTTTTCGGTTTTCTTCTTCTGTTTCCTTTTAAGTAAGTAAACAAAATAGTGCAACCAAAGAAAAATAATTAAATAAACGAATAAATAATTAAATAGATAAATAAATAAATAAATAAATAAGTAAATAAGTAAATAAAAAAAAAGTCTGTATTCGTCTTGAAGCGAACCTTGAATATCCAGCACTTCAGGCCTACGATTACCTGAAGGAATTCTCGACATTTCATCTCAATCTTCGATTTCTCTCTCTCTCTCTCTCTCTCTCTCTCTTCCTTGAATTTCGTAATGGTTTACACTCCTCAAATCTGCTCTGATGTTCAGTTTAAGATATAACGAATCAATCATCATCATCATTCGGTGATGGGTATGAAAATTGATTTAACAACCTTGATTCAACCTTGATGATAACTATATTATATTTACCCAATGATAACTTGTATTCAAAGACTCTTTAATGTTTCGTAATGCGTGCTTGCTTGCTTGCTTGCGCTTACCCTCTTATATAATAGAAAAAGCAATTCTTAACAAGAATGAAAGAAAAGAAACGAGGAGGAAATGCAAGGAAAGAGCAGCACACGAGTACTGTCGCTGTCGTTTAAAATTGAATTTCTAAAATTTGCTTCAATTTGCAATAGATTTTGTGTTCATCCAAAAAAAAATTACAAAAACAAAAAACTTGATTACGTTAAATGTAGTCTGAATGATATTCGATTAGGATGAGATTCTCTGTTAAAGAGTGCCAAGTGCCCGTCAATAAACTCTTCACTGTAATCATTAGCTATTAAAAAACGACGGCAACCAACATATCCTTCTGACTTTCGCGGGACCATTTAATCAAACTTCATCTCATTGAAGTTTGTACTTTTTATTTACAAAAGACGCTTTCTCGTTATTAATTGATTTCTGTTATTGTTATTGTTATTGTTATTGCTATTGCTATTGCTATTATTATTATTATTATCATTATTATTATTATTGCTATTATTATTGCTATTGACTGTCAATCGTTTTTCATATCCAAAACCGGAAAATACGAAAAATATCTTGACTTTATTTTTGTACCGCCTAATATACGATCTAGCCTTGTCCTACCTTAGCTCATCAAACTTGATGATGCGCATGGATGTAGATCAAAACCAACAAAGGTTCAAAGCTCCTCCAATAAATGCTCATGTTAGGCATTCGATATCTTTCTAGATCATATTTCCGATTAAATGGTTGCAGATCGGAAGGAAATTTCGATTAGCTATTTATTGTTCTAAATATATGCGCGTTGTTTTTTTACATAAAAAACCATAACTACTTCGACAATGGGTCTTAATGACTCAACTTAAGCCGAATACCTTTTGTTTTTTCTAAAAATAAATCATAAGTATTGCTTTTATTGCTAAGTCCTTTAATTGCAGAAACACCGAAAAAACACTCATTCGACTATAAATAAAAAGAAAAGCTAACTAAGCTAAATACATGAGCTGAATACATTTTCCTTATATCCATTTTCCTTATATATACTACGACGTGCAAACGCATTGAAACGAAGATATACAAAGAAAACTCTTGTTAGTAAAAAAAAAGGAAGAAAAAGAAAGATGGAAGACGGAAAAAGGAAGAAGGAAGAAGGAAGAAGGAAGAAGGAAGAAGGAAGAAGGAAGAAGGAAGAAGGAAGAAGGAAGAAGG
>KK499784.1:445415-473895 GCA_000688715.1 Glossina pallidipes
AAGAAGGAAGAAGGAAGAAGGAAGAAGGAAGAAGGAAGAAGGAAGTAGGAAGAAGGAAGAAGGAAGAATGAAAAAGGAAGAAGGAAAAAGGAAGAAGGAAAAAGGAAGAAGGAAAAAGGAAGAAGGAAAAAGGAAGAAGGAAAAAGGAAGAAGGAGTTTTTCTAAGTATCGCCTTACAAGATACAAAAAAACAAGGACAAAAAGAAAGGAAAAGAGGTATAGAGATCGAGAGAGATAGAGAGAGGTGTGTGCCGAATAATTTACCTACATTTGCATTTCAACTATAATACAATCTCAAAATGAATATTTTATATACAATAGATTGAATTGAAAGAGAATTCGAGCTAAATTTATAAAAAATATTCCTATGCATACATTCATACATATATATAACATTCGTCGACAATGAATCGCTAAAGATTTCCTTTATGCCTGAACTAAACGAGCATAATTGAAAGACCAACGAGATGGTGTGGAAAACATTTCAATTTCATAGTGAACACAAGACAAATAAATCTTAATAACCTAAGGGCTCTCTCTCTCTCTCTCTCTCTCTCTCTCTCTGTATTTTAATTAGATCGAAAAACTGTTTACCTTTTTACATCTAATGCAAAACCTATTAAGGCAATCAAAAAGAGATACAAACGGAAATCAAGGTATTCGCAGTTTGGCTGTCTTCAGTCACGTTATGAATGTCTCATAAAATACTTCTAACTAAATTAATTTCTATAAAACTTTTACTAAACGGAGTGTAGTTAGAAATTTGAATTTCCTAAAATGCAAACATCATGTCTTGCATCTACACTGGCTTGGATTGATTTTGCAACAATCGTAAAGAAATTATTCTTTTTCGTTTCGTTCGACGTCACTGCCGTAGCCTTAATTGCTTAATCATCCGTAATGATATCTTTACGCGCTTTAAAATTACGCCACGAACCGTTCGTACAGACACCCGCACCACGCCACCAATCATTAACATCTGTATACCAACGAGATTTACGCAGCGAGTCTTCATCGTGCAGCGCGGCACACACCCGACACCAATAGTACGTATTTATAAATTCCCCCGTCCCCTTCCAGTTAAAGTATGAATTATATAATTTATCGTCTTTATCCAGTATATGCAAATAATCGGCCAATTCACTGGCCGAGGCAAATTCATCTATATGTATATAGGAGCGGTGCGGTGCACTGACTTCATAGTCTTCGGGTCGTGCACCCATAACTATCGGCAATATGTTGCGATTTAAGGCGTTTACAAAAAATTTCTCAGTTACATAGTCTTTGCAGTTGGAATTTTCAAATGCGAGGTAAAATTTATAATCACGATCCAACATTTCAAAGCATTTATCGGCCGTTACACGTGAACACTTATAATTGCCGCAAGCGCCGTAAATGTCAACCTTAAAGTAAAATTGAAGCGTTTAGTTTCTCATTAATTCTGTGCATTGTATGCGTTTACTTCGATATATTTGCTTAATTCGTGAGCGTACTGTAGACGACCGTTCCGTGCTCCGCAATTTGATACAAACCAGGCTACCCGTTTCGTCTTATTGCTGGCGTAATTCCGGTCCTGTTCAATCTGTTGAATGCGATTATCATAATATTGCCATTTTTCATAAGGGGCCACGATATCGCTGTCGCGTCTATATAAACGTACAGACGAATTTTTTTTTTCATACATTTTTTTGTGGAAAATTTATTAACTTTTCACCTATATGTTGCCGTCCAATTGATGGCATCTGCTACTTTAACGTTCTGAGTGTGATAGGGGCATTCCAAGTAGTATAGCATTGTGACTTGGCGGGAATTGGCTGGACGCCTGAAACCCGTCGGTATATAATGATCTTTATATAGAATCATATCTGCGGTATTGGCGCGATCACGAACAGCTGTAATTTCACATGTATCGACAGGACATTTCGAGCGCAGGAAGACTTCGCGACCTAATAATAGAATGTACATAAAAATATGCATAAGATAATGATGATTGCATCTTGTTGCTGTGTTCTTTGTTTTTGCGAACATACCTTGTTTAACATTCCAAGGACCCAAACCGTTGTACAATAGAATGGTTTTCAATTTGCCACTGACCTTAATTTCGTCATAATTGGATGGTACATACATAAGTTGATTTACAATACGATCACTGTGTGGATCTTGAAATGGGAACAATTTCGAACCCTGTAAATGAGCTTTTTTACCTTTGCGCTTTTTACGCACTGGCGCCGGATTCGGATAATATTTGCCATTCTTGAAAAACCAAGCTCTAACATTAGGCTGTAAAGGATCGGAAGCAATTTGATTTTGTTGCAGTTGATGCTGCTGCTGCTGCTGCTGCTGCTGTTGCTGCTGCTGTTGTTGTTCACTGTTGGTTAACTCTGTTTCAGTATTCGTGATTTTCGTGGTACGGACAGTTTTGCGGATTGATAGTAAGTTTTTGTCGTCATTCTTGTTATCCTCCATCTCAGGACTATAGGTTTCGTCATTATATTTATCATCATAATCATATCCGGTATTTGAATGAGGCAAAATTAAGTGTTGTTGTTGTTGTTGTTGTTGTTGTTGTTGTTGCTGTTGCTGTTGCTGTTGTTGTTGCTGCTGTTGATGCGTTAATCGTGTGGATGTGAGCGAGAAATGAGTCGATCCTTTCGATTTCCATACTTCACGTTCTCTAAATAAATATATAAATATATATACATGTACATACAGAATGGATATAGGACGAACGAATTAGTTTGCATTGCACTTGAAATAACTAAAAGATAATTATGTTTACTTTAAATTAAATCCGAATATAAGCAGCAGAGCACATATTATTGTGAAATAAAAATATTTCTTTAATGATGTTTTCGGACGTCTCATGTTAATTTGAATGAAACCAAATTTCAGCCGCTACTAAACTCATTAGAGGTTCCACATTTTCTTCTCCATTCGTGATGCTTTTCTGTTGTTTGAGATATAAAAACGAGAAAAAAAAATTTCTTTTTATCTTTTACTTAAAAAAAAACCTAAATATTATTTAATGATATATGATATTTATTATATGATATTGTTCCTTTATATATTATTTTGTGAAAATGAAAAAAAAAACACACTTTTTATTCTTCTTTAAATTTCGTTAGAAGATTATTTTTCGCAAAATTATTTGTACACTTTTTTATTGTTTTTTTTTTTTCGTTTTATTTCATTTGCTTAATAAAAACTTTTCTATTCTGTCGGCATTAGTTTTAAAAAAGAATACGAATTTATGAGAATGTTTAATAGAACCGTTAACTTTTTTCAAAGGCCTGACTTTCACTATCAGTTAAAATTATTTTAGTCACAGATGGAGAACACATTTGCGCTCACATTTATAATCCTATCATCTGTTAGCGGTAATGTTAAACTAACTCATTCTTAATTGAGGGCGGCATGTTAGTTTTGTGACCGCGATTGTACAACGATCACGATTGTTTGCCTCCGACGTCCAGGCAAACGCAATCAACCCACATCTTCATCTACATACCTCAGGCCCCTGGTACATGACTACTTGACCAGCCTCGTCATTAATAAAATACCCAAAAGCACCCGATAATACTCATACGTGTATTGAATCAGCTTAAGCGACTATGCGTTTGTTTCCACTCACACTTCTAATACAATAATATCTTGGCGTTGTTCATTTTAGTACTGCAACCCTAACAGACCCACATATTCGGAAAGAAACTGCGATTTAAAGAAAGGAAACGAAGCCTACACAATATGTGTCTTAAGTAAGTCACACGACCACTTATTGGTGATGTAAACTCGTGAACCTAATATTAAGAGCAGAAAACCCAGTTAAGGATCATATTGATCATGAGTCTCACTTAAAAAAGCTGCAAAAGCCATAACTCGGAAGTTAAAAAAACAAAAACGCATTTATATTTTTGTTGAAAAACACTATAGTGGGGCACACCAGATCATTAAATACCCTACACCAACCTATAATTATTTATACAACGACTTCTTGCAATAAGGTGTTAGATGGGAAGTGATCGAGAAAGTGGTCCGATCCAAACCTTTTCAATCAATACCATTCGTGCTTGGGTGAAAGCGCGGCAGTACACTAAAATCCATCAATATATGTCAAAAATTGCGAGCTTAAAAAGTAGTCATATCTTAAACCCTTCTGGGTGCTGCATAAATCCGCACAAACTTAATATACCCTTATAAAGATAACCAACAGTTTTGCAATTACCGCAAGAGATTTATACTCCTGAGATTTATTATACCTGAAGATCGGAAAGTGCGCGTGTTGATTCCATCCTCGCAACACCAAAAGTAGAAGTAGTTAGAATAAGAAATGTCGCCTTAAATCGAACATTTTTATTATCGTACGCATGCAGGCGTCCACGTCTTATCTAAGAATTAAGAAACCGCAACTGGTGTAGATTATAATGGTTTCAGAAGTGAAGTGAGTGTGCCGCGGAAAAGACCGATTGTGTGTTTAAGACAGACACAGTGCTTTCAAATGAGTCGCATCCGATTTCAGGTCTGACTTATGTACCTTAACTTTGGAAGAATTCAAGTAAAATTTCCGTATCAACGTCCAATTTTGTTGAAAAATTTCCAAAACACTTGCAATTCATAATTTCAATAATCCGGACGAACACTTGGACATGTATATAATTAAATGTGCATCTTATGCTTGTAAAGTACATGCATGCTTTTTAAGATCCCTAACACGCATACTTGGGTGTTTGTAGGCGAGTGAAGATTTATTTTCAAAGGAATATAAATACATTGCGATATCAATGTTGCTGTACATTGACGATGATATATATACGATACGTATCGCATATATTTACCATATGTTATCTTATAAGGGGTGTGTACATATAGGAACAGAGAGAAACAATTATACAAATATATTTTCAAATTTATTGCATATGCAAGCGACGTTGTAATATAAATAAGAGGTGTGTGTGTTGATAAAAGCGTATTGACCTCAACTGCTAGGGAAAATGCTATACGAAATTTCGAAGCTTCGTTCTAAATTCTATTAATTGCGTATCTACATATATATGTGCGACGTAGCAGACTGACTCTAAACAGATTTAGGGAAGTTTTTGTTATCAATCACCTGCAGGCAAAAGTTCTTAGCGTTTTCTGCAATGGAAACGTGTAACTTTAATAACACTAACACTATCAAACCATACATGTTTAAAAAAAACCTACTAAGAAAATTATATTTTCTTCTGGGCGCGAGTCTTTAATATCCATCATGATCGTCTTAAACAAAATGAAAGAAAGAAGCGGATGAAGATGTAATTTCTATGTTCTTGAGTATAGGATGGGCGTGGCTGGTTATTTTCATTTCTATAGAGTATGCGTGGAAATTTTTATAGTTTATAAATGAGTAGTAAGATAAGATGAGATATTCTCGACTTAATTGACACCCTTTCACTAGCAGCCTACGTACAAGAATTTCTTATGTCAAATTTAAGACTGTTATCTTTCTTTTTTCGACCAAAAGACACAGACCTTAGACAGAAGGATGGGCGGAATCTGCACATTTGCGAATTGCTGCGTATCAGATCGAGTAAAATCTCTTCCATTTATTTTCATAGGCTTTCTTTGAAGTCATTTTCACAAATTTCAAAGGGTTCCGCGCAGAGCGAAACAAATGGTAGCCGGATTGGGAAAGCGACGAGCTATACTGCGAATGTGTCTGCGTTTTTTTTTTTGCGCTATGCGAGCTTAAGGTAGAAATTTTCGAAAGATGCTGCTGGTTCGTGCCAGCAGCATGTACGAGGCGCCATCCATTGCACTTACATGCTAAAACTACCTCCCATACAAACTTCGTCTACCACTCTCCTTCGCGGGACCACCGTTAGGTATCACTTCGCGCAGCCGGGTCGCAATTACCGCATATTTCTATGGTGGGACCTCATTAGATTACACTATTGGCTTCCACTTCCTCCGCTTTTCACCTGCTATCTTTCTAAGCCCCGTAAGTCTTGGAGTACTCTACTTACGAACTTGTCTACCGTGCTCCAGGCTTCGTTACTGCCAGTTTTCACCTGCAATATCTCACTGGGTTCTACTTGTGGTCTACCATTCTCACACTCTTTACAGTGAAGTATAGCGCGCTTTGCATCTTCGTTTCTCTCCGAGCATTCCGGTCAGTTTGACAAGTTAATATGCCCGCAGAGGTACTTCCGGAGGCAGCCATGACCAGTCAGAAACTGGATGAGATAATAATTTACCTCGTCGTACTGCCTTTCGGACCATCGCGTTGTGTTTGCGATAAGAACGAACGTTTACTTTCCTTTCGTTCTTCTTTCCCATCGCGATCCTCATCGAGACTAGTCGCTCGTCTCTCTTCATGGCTTTTTGGGAGCGGTCGTTGATGTGACGCCGTTCGTGTATGCGCCTCACTTCATCCGTCAAAATATTAATTGGCATAGCGCCTGCGATCACAAGGGTGGCGTTCTCCGACAAAGCTCGAAATCCGCATATATATATATATATATATGTGTGTGTGTGTGTTTGTGTGTAAACAAGTATGCTGATGTGTATGATATATGAATGGAAAGAAGGACGAAATTTGACGCATGACCTTTTAGCTTAAACTCGAACGTGAACCTATTTTGACCACTAAAAAACTGCGAGGAAACAAAAACCAAAACGCGAAAACCGCTTCGCTGATTTTCGTAATTAACGTGAAATATGCACGACATGTTTATTTAATATATAGCGCAAGTACTTATCGGGGTCCTGTAAATATTCATTGCAAGTTACGCCCGTTAGGAGTGCTTTAAAAGGTGTTCATCAAAAACTCATTCGAAAGTGAACTATAAAGCAAATAAAAACTATGCTCACGAATAAATTCGCTGACTGATAGCAATTACAACGAAAATGCAAAAAAAATAAAAATTGCTTTTATTTTCAAATAATTTAATAATAATTTAATAAACAATTTGCAAAAACTATAAAAATGTTTAAGTGGAATTTGGAAACGAGTGGTGTTCGAAGTATGCGAAGAAAAGGACCCAAGGACACACAAACTATATAGTTGCGCGCCGGATGCGGTTCTGCCGTATGATCCCATTTTGCTAACTTATGTCTCGTCGCTTAATAACACATCCATCCATCTATCAAATCTTTGTCTTCAGTGCAAAGGGCTCTGGCAAATGGCCGAAGCTTATACAAATCAAATCAAATTTTTGTTTTTGTGAAAGTTAATTTTTTTCGCATCTACTCATTCGTCCATCTATGCGATAATTTTAATTGCGTTCGCGATATCTGCGGAGATCTTAAATGCATGTTATGTATGTGTCTTTGCAAACAACATCTTTGGTAAGTGGAAACATTAGGATTTCATCGTCATAGACGACAATATTAACAACATCAATAGTATTGTTAAAAATGTTTTTGCAAAAATAATTGATTTGATTTCAATTTCTTTACGTCTTACGTTTAAAGTCTTAGTGCCAAGTCGGTAGTGCAAAGAATTGA
Source organism: Glossina pallidipes (assembly GCA_000688715.1). Classification (NCBI taxonomy): domain Eukaryota; kingdom Metazoa; phylum Arthropoda; class Insecta; order Diptera; family Glossinidae; genus Glossina; species Glossina pallidipes. Next base: position 452,901 of record KK499784.1, read on the forward strand.
TTGAATCTGAACAACAAAAATGAAATAAATATTCTTTTAAGAATATTCTGAGTTTGTCAACCGTGACTGGTTTTTAAATCGTATATATATTTTTTTTTTATCCGCCTGAGTGGCCGAGTAGGCTAAGGATCTCGGCTAATAAGTGGGGTATAGTTTTCAGTTTACAGCGAATAATCTCGGGTATGCTGGTGCTTTAAGAGTTTTAATCTTTGAATTTATTTCTTTGCCTAATAATAATAACAAACAACAACAAATCTTAGCTATTTAGTTAGCCTACGGATAGAAATGAAATGAAAACGAAATTATTTAAAATGTAGTTCAGCCTATTAACACCGTCCTTTCAACTTCCCACGCAATAATTAAGTCGTTGAGAACTCCTTTTGTGCATTAAGTTGATGTAACGCCTTAAGAACAAAACCTCAATACTACTAAATAAAGTACATATTTCGTCCGTATTTATGCAAAGGAAGAAAAAGAAAGAGAAAAGAAACAAATTTTGTAAATAACCACATTCTCGAAAGTGTACACACATTTCCTTAGTTGCAATTACCTAAATATACGAGTGCTTGTGTCCAATGTAGGTGTGTGTGCATCTATAGACTTTCAAAATAAAACTACGTCTAACCTATATAATGAGTAATTGCCTGTGGAATGTGGAATAACTCTCTGCAAGCATGCATAACTAGTTTTTAATTTTTGCATTCGCACACTTCTACGCTTCTGCCTCGTAATTTTTTCCTGTTTCTATGTCGATGCATGCTTGCGGACATGTATTATATGTGCCTGTATGTCGGCACATATACGTGCTCATCAGCACACAAGTGTCCACTTGTACGCAAACTAATTTGACATATGACAATATTTACTCTAAAAAATATGCTAATGAAAGAAAAACGAAACTCAAAGGAAAAGGAAGCTCTGAAGTTAATGGAAAACGTCTTTGTAGGCAGCTTATTTATATATAAATCGTGTAGGGTGTACACATGCATCTAAGGTAATAAATTTATGTTGAAAGCATAACGAACGTATGTGCTGTGTGTATCGTCAAGTTTTTAGAACAGCACTCTTATCGCTACGTAAAGCAACTAACTGTAAGCCATACATTGCGGCTGATTGGCTATTTGTGTTACCAAAGTGGAGATTATTGTTATTGTTATTGTTATTGTTGTACTCTTTTATATCAACGCGCATTGTAAACGCATTCATAGCAAAACACCAAGAGAGTGTGGGAGGTGCAAAATAGCAGAAGCCGGACGTGCACGTAGTTCAAAACAATCTCATTTCATATGAGAAACGTCCATCGATCATTAGATCATTGACAAGTACTTTCCCAATATTCGTCGCAATCTTAAGATTAGTCTGGACGAAACCAGGCGGACAACTAACATAACCAAGACCTCTTACTACAGTAGCCTTCAAAAACTATTGCCGTGAACGGACCTATACCTAACTAGACAGTACAGGCTACGTCACGCCGATGCTCACGTGTGTGAACGATGTTGGACACAGCTTTGTCAACCAACAGCGTCAGGACCCTACGCTGAAAACAAGACCTGATAAGTTCAGCCGGCATATGCGAATGGTATCCTTAGTGTCTATTCTTGATGGGACATACTAGGAATGTAAAGCATGCTGATGGGGGCTGCTCTCAGTTATTTTCGCACCGTTTTAAAAACCCTAAGCCCTTGACTGATTCTTTCGAACGCATGGTCTGTTCGACAGACGCTATTTTATATTGTTACGTCCGACAGCTATTTCTTCTTTATATTAAGTCAATCATAGGCAAGAAGATGTTCATTACTTCTCCTGTGTCATAAAAAGTAGCGCTGCGTTTTCACGGCATTAAAGTTTATCCCACTTGCTCGACCATATTCACATGTTTGAGTTTTCGCCAAGGAGAAAGAAAAAGTACGGAGCCTAATTGTACTCCAACATTTAAGGAGAATGCCTTAGAACTAAGCGACTGTAATAAGAATAAGAAGATTTGTAATATTCAACTAACTCTTCCGATGCTTTTCAATACTCGGCGGCGATAATGAAATTATTGCACGAATTTTATAGCTTTGTTTATATCAAACAGATATGTGTTCTGGGTATTATTAACTACTGCAGAAGATTAGGTGGTTTTAGCTGTAGTTCTACGCGAGAGTCGGCCAGCTGCGAAGTGGTTTCTAAATTCCTGTTCAAATTTCTTAACATCCGTATCACGTGCTACTCTTAATATCTAACTTGTACGTAGATGTGTAAGCATATGTAAGCCCTTTTACAGTTCATGCTATCATTTATGTGCACAATTGATGATGATGGTGATCGATCTGCATCTTATATGGAATCGAACAATTATTGTTCGTGTTCATATTTTCCTTATGATTTGGTAGCAAAAACCGACCACGGCCGTATGTACAACATATTTTACCGTTATTTTTGGGAAATTTCAGAGTTATTCAAGTGTTTCCCGAACTACGCTGAAAAGATGCAATGGGCTGCGTCAACAATCGTATCTTACAAGTTCCCGAGACCAGGCAAAATAAGACCAAGTTTACTCTAATAGAGTGCAGAAAGCTTGGTTCCACAAGCCAAGCTTTCCATTTGGGCATATATTCCACGAATGGAATAAAATCAATCTGGCCTTTATATGTAAAGTAAAGAGATAGATGAACGACCACCAAAATCATTCAGATCCACATTTGATACCAAGACAAAAGCATTGACTTTTATTGATTAAGTAGAAACATAGCGCCTTTGGTTACCTTCTCTAGAAAGCGAAAATTTCTCTCTGAGCAATGTTATTCTAATTGCCCTTACTTTAGAATGAGGTAAAATACTATGACGTCAAATTCGATGGCGCCCTAACTTTGGACGACGTTAAACAAAATTTAGCGTCTCTTAAACACTGGTATAATTAGAAGTATGAGGTGTCCCTTGGATGTTTCAAAAGCGCTTCTGGGAGTAACAGCTCTTCTCCTCACTATAGAAAGAAATGCATGAGTATACTTAGCTTGCGGGATATCAATAAACTGAACTGAAGAAGCACAAAACTCGCTTAGAATTAGTAAGAGATTTGATAAGCGAATCCATTGTTAAGATATCGGACTGATACTGTCCCGTCAGGTTAAAGTAGCCTTGCATAAGAGATATGGTTGGCATGGTCCAGTTTTAGAGCCTGGCACAGTAGTACAAAAATTGTTATCTAATTTTTGAAACTGAAAAACTATAGAACTGGGCCTTGTATATACGTCCCTACATATCAAGAGGCCATACCACTGGTTTGTTCTCCCCCCATATCTCAAGCAGAGGCTTATGTATTTATGCCTCCGCATGCAATACACGACAGACCATATTCTCGTTCAGAATATCACTGAAGTCCGAGCTGGCGAAGTACAAGAAAGTACACTTAATATCGGCACCTGGCCATTGTAGTATCTGAAAAATGCCAAGGAGTCGTACTAAGAGGGTGGTCTAGCAGTGGACGCAAAAGGCATAGTGCAGGACTGTTGCAGGGAAAAAGATTTCTAATATCCCCCGGCATAGCAAGTAAAGTCCGAAATCCAGGGGAGGGGACGCTTCCGTTTAGGTAGTGGATTGTACACGGAAAATGGGCGTCGCATGTATCGCCGGAAAATACAGTAAGTATCTTGATTCGATTTATGCAAAGCCTATGAAGGGACGGGGAGTGAACCGTCCTATCACATTTCGTGTGAATGCGTGGCAGTTTACAGAATCAAATACCAAGTCTTTGGCGAGCATTTCACAACGCCCGACACCATGTCGCATGGGCGTAGTAAAATTTTAAATGGGTAAAAAAGTGCATTTTTTTAACATAATTGGGCACTCGAAACTTTGAACACGTTTTTCCCAAAGCACGGTTTTTGAAAACGGCTCAGCGAATAAGTCCTGCAATTCCCATTCACGTAGGATTTTTAGGATAAGGCAATTTAAACATTTTCTTACTAATAAAAAGAATGGCTTTTTATACGCTACACCAATTATGGTATAAGGGTATGTTAAACTTGTGCGAATGTATGCAACACTCAGAAGGACTTGGGATGGGCCAACTATTTATTATACCGATCGATTCAGAATCATTTTCTAAATTAACTTATGCTTAGACTGTCTATCCAGCACTTCTTCAATCACCAATAACTGTATTAAACTAAATGGTATAACGTATTTAATGGTAGGCAGGTCGTGGAACATACAGTGTTTTTACTCGTTTTGTTCAAAAATTGGCCTTTATCACTCAAACACTCGCCAGTTCCAAAAATCCTACGTACTTCACTACCTACAGGCATGTACATAGATTAAATGTGCGAACCGCAAAGTTTGTTAAAGAAGAACAGCAGAATTTTAATACTTTTACCAAATATTTTTTTCTCTAATGCCTAAAGGTATGCTTAGGAACCTGCTGAAATATTCTTATTCCACTACCATTCCTTCCACCAAAAGAAAAAAAAAAATGTCAAAAAACGCCTTTTCTTAGGGTCTTACAGAGGCCTACCCTCAAACCCAACTTGTAAGTGGTGGATATGAATATATTGATTTCAAAATGTGTGCGACTGTCCACTTTTTCTGTATGATAAATAATTAAACAGGCTTTTATTATAAAACTAGCCGACCCGGTATTAGCCTCTTTATAAAAGTTAGTCTTAATCCAAGCATGGATTTTCTAAATTTCTCTTTTTGACGAAAATAACTTTGTCACCAACTTTTTGTATGCGCATATGGTTCAGGGTATTCCCCAACATGCTATTGTGTTGGATACTTTCTTCCATTGCCTTAAAGCATTGATTGATAAAACGAAAATAAAATTAATAAAAATAAGGTATTTTCCCCTTACAAGCTTGCCAATGTCCCGATTATACGCATTTTCTATCTAGAATTCTACAGGACGCTTATTGCTATTTGTACAAACTTCATCATAACGCTGAAGTAAGGGTAGATTATATATACCGAGTTCCTACTTTCTGTGTTCGTTTTTGAAACGGCAAACGTTCCAGCAAAAGACTGCGAATAGACAGTTAAAGATGTGGGCGGAGGGAATGACGAGCGAGTATGACTATATCAACTCAGAATTTTATGCTTTTTACGAATGGACATTAGTAACCGTAGAACCGCTGATTCGCGTTTAACTGGACGTTGTAAACGCAAGGCATAATCTAGCAATGCGAAATTTCTCGTTGTAATGAATATAAAAATTTTGCAGAACATACGCAAGTGGTGCGTGCAAGGGGATAAAAATTCACTCCACATTTTGTGTTTTTACGTACAAAAACAATAACAATATGTGAAGTGTACACTTGACTTGCTTTTGTTGGTGAATCTTTCTTTCATATAACAATAACAGCAATGACGACGTCAATGGAAGACACACTTAAAGAAAAATTAAAGAAAAGCATATGTAAGATGTATGATGTGTCACACACAAAATGAAGAACGCGCGCAACTTGTTAATTCATGGAGAAAATCGCTAGAGTACGAAGGAAGCTAGTTTATGCCTAAAGTAGCATTTGCAAAATTCCTGCACGCTTGCATCCTATAAGAGATAACATAATTGCCGCTAAAAACTCTTGAAAGCGAGCTCTTGACTTGATTAGTGTGTGTTTACACATTTTATTAGAAGGAAAACGCCATTCAAGACAATTTGAAAGAAATGCAAAGCACATACATATGTACGCAAACAAGCACTCTGCATGCACAAATTAGGGACAAATATTTGTCATGCTAATCGTAAGTATAATGCGTTAGGATAGATGTACGATTCAAAATAATTCTCACTTTGTGAGGAAGGCTTCTTAGAAACTCCTAGATATGATTTGCTTGCGAAAAGTGATCGCCAGTTATCGTTCAATTATTTCCATATGCGCGAGAAGACTTTTTCAAAAAATATGCTTATCACATATCAACGAAATCTCTATAAAGGTAACCAACATGGCTTTCACATCGTCCGAGAAAATGAAAAAATATTGAATCTTTAGAAATTTAAAATTCGCATTTCTCGTTCAATTCGTATTCATGTGCACTAGCATTTGCTATTGGCCGAACTCTATGAGGTCTGCAAGGGTTAACATTTTTTGGCTACCTTGGCATATACTCAAGCATATTTGCTTATGATCGATTTCGCAGGGAATTTTTCCCATCGGCAATCGATCGGGAGTTTACGTTCACCGCTATACTTAAAGTTTCAGGCGTTAGGAGTGGGGAAAACAAGAAACCAGCGTAGCCGATAAAACGTAACGTATCGATGGCGGGAGGAAAAATTTAAGAAAGAAACCAAGACAAGCCTTACACGGCCTTCGATACTCATTACTATGCTTTATAAACATTTTACATAGATATGATGATGTATGATGTCCGCATCAGCAGTCGAACAGCCGAGCAGCCGAGCAGGCGAAGAGTCGCGTTCATTAACTCAATGCTCACAAATTTAAATACCAACTACGGCGGAGTTTCCAATACGGGCGAGTATATGATCTAAATTATCAAGCAGCCTTTAAATCCATGCTTCCCAAACTTCTTAACAAACAATACACACAATCAATAAATATTGTATATGTATATGTTCAGTTGCAATTCCATAAAATTCTCCCTAATAACTTACGATCGAACATATATCAGGACTTTCTATATAAGTGGTGCACTATGTGCACATATCTTTCTAAATTGTTCTCCACTAAGGAAACGAAAAGACTTTATTTCTTGGATATGTCAAACAGATCTCGAATAGATCGACTCTCGAATATGGAAATTTTTTAAAACACACTTACATAACTGTTGCGTAGAAAAAAGGTAGAGATATGTTAAATAAAATTTTTGTTTTTTTTTTTTTAAATATTTCCAAATTATTCTTTATAGAAAGTTATTTGCCCTACGAGAGCGTAGTAAAGCTTCCACTCAAAATTTCCGAAACCAATTTTGGCAAGTGCGTTCTGCTATTGCATTAGATGCATACATAACACATATTTCTCTATGTGCTTCAGCAGCTCTTTTACCTTTTTCGAATGCTCACTTTGGTCTTCCGCGTCTTACTTACGTCTCACTACTGCAACACAACCGATCACTGCTCTGCGTAAGTGTAGGCTAATTACTTGTGTAGCTATCTGGAAACTTATTCTAACCTGGTGTTGCGAAAAACCGCAAGAAATTTCCAGACTACCTAATATTGTAGATATGGGCAATTATTTGTAAATAGTAATATAATATGAAGAAGAAGAAGAAGAAGAAGAAGAAGAAGAAGAAGACGAAAATTCAGAAACAATTTATGTAGCGATATATTTGATGGCGAAGTCAACTCTGCCCAATATGAACAAGAAGAAGCAATTTTGGTTATGAAATGCAACTTCATCGCACTATTTCCAACGTTCAACCATCATCGGACTTGGATTTGTTTGGAGGAAAGAGGACAGACAGACTTATGTTAGTTTAGGAAGACTTTACTTTAGTTTTGTGTTAGAAATACACGCAGTTTGGTTTTTAATAATTGATTGTTAGTTTTGAAAATGAAAATTTTACTTACATAACAGAGAAATGACTGCTAAGAGCATCCAATTACTGTAAATATATTTATTGCATATTTTTAGACCTTCAGGCAAATAAATGCCGTGAAGTGTTCTTGTAAAAAATCGTCACAAAAGCTGGGAATAGGAAAGGTCAAGAGAAGGGAAGGAGAAGGGGAAGGGGATAGCTTACACTCTCATTTTTGCGAAACTTTCAATTTATCTGAGGATATGACTCTTTCGTCTGTTATCAATTAATGTATTAATTCCAAAGTCGGAAAATTTACTAAAAATAGCATTTACAAGAGATAGCAAGTATGATGAGATGAATAGTATGATAATTACGTCGTTGGATATATTAGCCAACATTCAGTACATTTTGAAATTGATCCACCTTTCAGTGTACTGCGCGTGCCGGGATCTTCTTTCGATTTTCAATTCAATTCTGTCCGCCCGTCTTCATCTCTATCCGTATATTGCGCTCACGTTCAATTTCAATTTTCCAGATAAACGTGAGGAAATACGTTATTTTCATATTTGCTGGTCTTGCGACAACTACTATGGCAAAATAAAATGTATCGGAGCGATTCTACTTATCACCGCTCCTAAAATGTTGTCGTATGTTTTGAAAAGTCGTTATATGAAAAAATGTTTCATTTTCTATAAGATCTTTAGATGAGATTTATTACACTGATGTATTGGCCCAACCAAGAAATCTATTGAAACTGTTTTTATGACCAATCCCCCAAAATAACGCCTAATTTTCAAAAAAAAAAACATTGCAATTTTTGAATTTTCGCGGCATTCTAAAAAAAATAGGTCTACTTGATGAATAAAAAATTAATTGGACATTTTCACCCTTAAAGGATGTAATTTCTAAGCTAAAGTACAATAATGGACCATGAAATATTGAAATTTGCACCTTTTTACCACTTGAAGATTCGGGTTTTCTGGGAGCGTTTATATGAGAGGTGGTTTAAAATATTGTCCCATTCAATCCTGATTTTATACATTCCGAATGCGGAAACTATGCAGTACTTATTATCCAGTAACTTATATCGAGGAATTTGAAAAATAGCAATTTTTTTCCATACAACAATCTTTTAAAATAAAGTCTTGTATAAAGAGAGAGAGGACGAAAGAATTGGCCGGCGCTATTCATTTACAAATAGGGTTGCTCCTTGGACTAAATCGCATTAACCGCGCGTACCGAATTTCATATCAATATTTGAAAAATTTCCCAAAAGTACATAGATAGACATCGAAAGGACAGACGTACAGGCAAGGTTAGCTAAATTCAGAATCATTTTCTAAACGACATAATAAAAGGTAGAATTATCTGAAGTTCGTCTAAACGTTACATACATCCGCGCAAACTTAATATGTCCTATACTACAAGTAACGAAAGGTACAAAGCAAGAAAAACAACGAGAACGCGTGCAATTGCACAAAATCTTTGAGAAAAAGATATTTTGAAATGTGTTAATATGCTGCCTGCGTTTTATAGCACGGATCATTTCGAGCTTTAACACAAACATTTTCTTGATGGCTATGAAAGAGTGTTCGGTGGAACAATAGTTCCAAATCAGCTAACTGACACAATTACAATTAACAGAGCGCTTTGCTCTCTTTTCCACACTTGCTTCAAGTAGTAAGTATCCAAAATTAAATTCCGAAACGAACGCGACTCTTTTATTTATTTATTTTGCAACCGTTTAAAGTGACAAAGGACACGATATGCGTTCATGAAAGCTTACTACTTTCTATACAATAAAACCAGAAAATAAATAAAGGACAACAACTACAGTAACTAACAGTAACTGTTAGGCGGATGTTAAGAAATCTCACGATTACTTGGAACATGGTATAGAGTAATTTTACAATTATTATATTTATATAAAACTAAATTATCATATTTACGTATATTATATAATACAAATGTACGCTCATAAGCCCAAAAAATGGCTTACGTACACTACATGTTCAACGGCGAATGCTATAATCAAAGTTAATTTTTTTTTTGTTTTTTTGTTCTTTTCGCTTTATTACAAAGAAATACATGCTCACAGGCGCAAATTTGTTGGCACAAGCACATATGGACACATACACACACATATACCCACAAATACGCATACGCTCACATACCTTTAGGGGGAGTTGTCTGGTTCTTCATTTTGAAAGAATGTAAATAAATAAAGTTTATAGTTGCGGTTGTTGATGTTTGCTTGTAAGCACGCAAATATTTCTGTTTCATACAGACGATATCGATATGGACACGAGCATGGACACGGACATGGACCCAAGCACAAAGATCCTAAATATTTTTCAAGCTCACTAATCGATATTAAAGAAAAGTTAAATCACTCAACCAAATGTCCAATAAATAAATTGCGATTCGTATATGTATACGAGCGTGTACATATGAGCCAATGTGCGATAATAATGTAAAATTTAAAATTTCTATTAAAATTTCACAAATGTATTTTATTACATATGTACATGCATATGAATGACAAGCTTCCACTACTTACCCTTTTCGATAGATTTTACAGAAAAGGATGTTTCCCTTAGACTTGTTAACGACTCAGCATAACTCTTTTTTTTTTTTTTCTTTTATTTTTTTATTTTGAGTATAAAAATTCAATTTTTAAAGCTATGTTAAAAAAATTTTACTTATTTATATTTTAAACGTGTACGTGTATACAATTTTAACAATTTTATACAAAATATGAGTTTTTTTTTTTTTTGCTTAAATTTCTTGTAATCTTTTGATAAATGTTATGTTTTTTGTTGCTAAAATACTTGTGTCCATTAATCACGTAACTCTGCAACTGATTTTTCACATTTAATGTAAATGTCTTGTAAGTTTGCATTCACAAATACACAAACAAAACTTAAAAGAAGAACAGTTGCGCATTCTTATCCTCCATCCACGTATGTAGTTTAAATGCTTGTATCAGGGGGTAGCTGTGAAAATGCGACGTAAAACGAAGCCCAACCATGAACTGAACATATGAGTACATTTAACTCTCATAGGCATCCTTGCTTTCGATGTCTCTCTTAACTTATCGCGAATGGTGGGAAAACAAATGTCTTTCGAAAGACTGCAAATTGCCTGCGTAATCTCGTTTCGAATACATTATCTTCCGATTTTCAGATACTAATAAATATCATTATTTATTTACCATCATCATTATTTATTTATATAAAATTGCTCGGCCCCAAAATGTATGTTATTTGATTTGTTGTTTTCAAAATTACGCAACGTAATTAAAATTCAATTCAAAGAATAACAAGCAACTCACAAAAATGTACCTTCGGTCGATTACTTTGAAATGATATCGCGCGAGAAAAGCTTTTAAAGACAAAAAGGTTTTCGAAAAGATTGGTATGAAAGCGAACTTACTTGCAGGGATAACACCTGCTTTTTTGACACATTTCCTTTTCAGTGAAAAATAAGTGAACCAAATTCGTCGTTTTTTCCACTACGGACAACTTAAACAAATAGGCGTGTTTTGATAATTTTTTTATGATGGCCGGAAGGGCAATCAAATAATATTATACAACGAAGTTTCTAAGCGTAGGATTCGAAGGATTAAAAAAAAATTATTTTTAAAAAATGGCAACATTGCAACAACTCTCGCAAGACATGTTTTATTTAAAGGATTATCTATCGGCCCAGGCGTTTTTGGTACAAATTTCAGTCTAAAGCAAAATTATTTAATGTTCATGTGTATAATTGGAGAAATGAAGGGAGGTTTTTAAATATCTTTGCTTTTTTTGTGGTTGGCGAGCATTTGAATAGAAAAGTTACATACATTTTCGACAACAACAAACAAAAATATATATCAACTTATTGTTAATAAAAATATAAGAAAATTAACTAATCGAAAAATCCTCTTTGCATACATTAGGCTGTTCGGGAAGTCATTTCGTTTGTTCCCAACACTGAGTTCACTTGTGTATTGTTCCCTCCAAGTTGACACTTAAGCCGCATTTTCTTTATAGGCAAGCTTCTTTCTGAAAAGATTTGTTTGATTGTGCGGCATAGCTTTTGTTCAGCTACGTGCTTCATCAGCTACGGAACGTGGCGCATAGAAGCAGATAAATCCGGCATATTTTAGTTTTTTATTATCGATAAAGTAAAAAGGGTACTCAAGCGAGAAAAAAATCATTGAGTCTATATAATCAGAACGTACTGACAAAAGGCTAGTGCCAAAACTGATTTATTAAATTTCGTTCAGACAATTTTGATGTTGAAGACGTATCATATTTTAGAAGCACAGCTGAAGCTGATGAAGACAAAATAAAGCGATTGATTACCTGAAGCAAACCGACGAATAACAATTCGCAAGCTCGCTGAGAAATAACAGTTATCGAGTTCGACCATTCATCATAACATATTTATCCACTATAAAAAAGTTGTCTATCATTTTGACAAAAAAAAAAAACGAATTACGAAATTATTACGAGCTGTTTATGGGCCTTTTTGAAAAATTGTGTTTCGAGACAAGCGTCTTTGAAGTTTTGGAATGTGTTGCAGACGGCCTTTTCTACAATATTCTTCCGCATTGTTCTTTCTCGACGCATTTATGTTCTGCTTAACAATGGAAGAAACGGCAATAGAACGCACAATGCAATTATTAATTTATTATCATTAATAGCGTGGGCAAACCGTACCGCGACCTGGAGGATCTATCTATCTATCTATCTATCTATTCAACCATACACCTAGCCTCCCAGTTTTACGATTCTTACGAATCCCGCACCATAGCGTGTCCAGCGTCGTAAAATGCTCGCCAAATGCATGGTGTCGGATTCTGCAGATGGCCCCACATTCACATAGAATGTGATGGGACATCTCACTCGTCCCTTGGCAGAATCCGCATGAATCGATATCGGATATACCTATGCTTTTCACATTATAACTGAGACAATTAGCCCGTGGCCAAGCGTAGCTCGCTTTTTCTTAGTTGTAGTAGTTTAAGTGCCATACCAGAAGATCTTATTAATCTTTTTGTTGGCCTTTGTCCTTAATATGGCTTCTTGGTACGTCAGACAAAGGTTCAGGACCTATCAAGGTGCCTCGGAGCCCCCTGTTGGCTATACAATCAGCCCTTTCGTTGCCCTCAACAGCCGAATGACCACGCACCCAGATTTGATGCACATCATTGTGGTTGCCTAGCTCATTTGGTGTTTGAAGGCATTTTAGCACAAGCCTAGATGTTATCATTCGTCCCTTTAGGGACTTTAAGGCGGCCTGACTGTCAGAGTAAATGCAGATCCGATCTCTCCTGCACTGTCTTCATAAGCAATACAAAATTGCGTACCATGTAATACTTAAATTCGTAAGCAACTTCGTTACTTTCATCTTTCGCTTTGAATTACTTGAAAGCATATCGATTCGAAGGTTGTTCCGGTGAAGACACACTAGCGTATTTTTATACCGAATTTTTTTAAAAAATGGCTCGAGCTTCGCGGAACTAAGTCATATTTTCAAAAAACGTTTGCTTTTTTGCTCTAGCTGGTACGGAAAGTTAAGCCAAGCAGAAAGACAATTATCTTGTGAACCGCAGAGCGCCCACGCTGCTCTTAAAATATTTTAATTTATGTTGTGTGCATGTTAAGAACTGCATTGTATATAGATAACCCCGTTCACTAATAAACTTTTCCATTTCTTTTTTGCTTCTCTGTGTAAATTTAGAAAAATACTACGTTATTTCTGGGGCCCATAAGATGATATAGTTATAAGCTTTTTAAATGTCATATTTCCTTTTCTATTCTCTTAAATAAAATCTTTTCATAATAGAAAGGAAAAACAACATCTTATCATTTTTCATAGATAAAGATAATACGAACTTATTTATTTTAATGCCTGCATCCATTCGACCCTTTCTTAGAATATACATACGTGCGAAATTAATACCTAATTATTTTAAATGAAGTTATAATTAAAAACCAAATATTTTATGCAGCTATGTATGATGAGCATAGTCATAGTTATAAAAAAGAAAAAAAATCCATTTCAATGTGACAGGATTTTTCTAAACTTAAACACAATGTATATGAGTTGATGTTTTACAATACAATTAGATGTCCATAAATAGAGAAATGGTTGCGTAGTTGCCAAAGTACAGAAATGGACGTTCGTTTATGCTGCGGGCGACGTTGAGAATGTTTCGTAAACGTTGGCGCCGAGAGTCTTACATTTCTCGGCCACGACATAGAACGAAGTTAATGAGGTGGGTAAATTTTGGGGACGCGAATTGGCATCGAAACCTTTGGAAGTGAGGTCATTAACAATGGGTATCACTTTAGCCAAAGCCATTTGCACACTGTTTATATTGATTAAACAGTCATCACTTCTGGAAATTGAAGAAGCTGGCGTGCAGTTATTATTCTCCGTTGAACTTGTTAAGGTTTTTAAGTCTGTAGACTTCGGTGTCTTGCTAGGAATGCAGTCATCATCACCTCGGAGCGTAGTATGTTTGGATTGTTGAGCCATATGTATACTCTCTCCCATACTCTCAGCAATGGCATCAACAGCTAATGAGAAGCCTCGACATACATTGTTGGAACATACTGTGGTCACATCGTCACTTTCTAACAAATCCAAAGTTTCATTAAACATTTGCTGTAACAAGGAATCATTATCACTACATCCATGATCAGGTAACTTCGAAGGCAACAAATATCTGCACATTTTCGAACACGGATCTTTGTTAGATTCGCTGTTAATAGCCATCTGTAATGACCAAAACAATTGTTCTATATCAGTTAAACTAAGACGTTTGCTCAAAGCCATTTGCCGCATTATCGTCACCACTTTGCTTCGTATTAAACGTATCAGGTCCGATAAGCCTCCATCTTTTAAAAAGTGGTGTAGTAACAGGAGGTATTGTTTTTTTTGTACGTCGTTTATTTTAATTTTTTCATTGTCAGATGCGGTGGCCCGGTAAGCATAACCGCCCAACACATTTAATTGTATTCGTAAAGCCACCACCAACATAGAAGAGGCATAAATGAAAGCCGTCAATCTGGTGAAGGCGACAAATTTCATCTCCTCCCATAAATCTAACTTATTCGAAGGATTATCTCTCAACTGCTGTAATAAGTCATCAGTGCTGCACTCCTTAATTATGGCCTGTCCCAGTTCTGCACTCATATTAATTATAAATTGATTGCATGTGTGCTCCGTCGATTCAAAATGTTGCAGCCGTCGCACTTTCTCCAAAAATTCACGTGTTTGTCTTTCTTGCATGTCCCTTAACTTACCTTGGACGAACTTTAAAGCGATAAAAGTCCCGCCTACGACCACGCCGGTAATTAAAAATTTTCGACGATGACGTGTTAGAAAATCACGTAGACCATAAATCATTTTAAATAATTCTTACGCATACAAGTGAGAGAAAAACAAAGTTAAAAATATTCCCAGATAAAGCAATGCTCGCTGTTGTTATTACTAACTCGTATAACTGAAAATATAAGAAAAAATCGATAATTAACGCTCCAATCCACATTAAGGTTAACACATCGTTAAATCGTTATTAACAAAAACTATAAGATATCTATTAAGACTTTTTAGTCACCAAAATACAATACCGTACTGTTTCATTCATTCATTCATTCGCGTTAACAATTATCCTAAAGCCGAGATACAAATTTAAAAATCTATGCCTTATAATTGAGCAAACTGCCACTAGAATCAGAATACATCTTTTTCCCCAAGGGCAGTACGTGTTCATTAATTAAGCAAAATTGATGTGCCTGCTACTTATGCGTCTAATGACAGACATGCGTAGCATTTTTTTTCTGTTTTCACCATTCAGTAGTTATTTATACGGGCAAATTAATTTATCTTACAGTTAAACATGCACTCTGTAAACGCCGAAACCTTTTCAATATTCGGACGCTCGTATTCCACATGGACATCTTGGAATTGCCTGGAGAACATAGTATCAATAATAAGTTTAACTTTGTTAAAATGTAGTCTACCTTTTAACCAAAGTACCGATGGTCTTGGTCACTAATGCTAATCACATTTTTATACTCCTAGAATTTATCTCCCTTTGGTTTAAATAAATTTCAATAATAATAATAATAATAATAAGAATAATAATAATAATAATATGTGTGCAAATTGGACAAGATATACAAGAATTAAAGAATGATTTATAAAAACAAAATAATCAGTTAATCAGTATTGGAGCCTTCAAGGAGATTACAGAAAAAGTTTAATGTAATTAAAATATATATCCGCCTGAGTGGCCGAGTAGGCAAGAGTCTCGACTAGCAATTCAATGGTCGTGGGTTCAAACCTCAAGTGCGGTAGAGTTTTTAATAATAAAAAAAATAATAATAATATTAATAAAAAAAATAAATAAATAAAAGCCGAAAGCCTTAGATGCTAGTGCTTTAAGACTTTAGTCTTAGAATTTATTCTCTGGCTAAATTTATATAATAATAATAATAATAATTAAAATATATAGAATATAACTGGCTAAAAATGAGTACTCGATTTTCCTCAATCTACTTTAATTTTGAAAAAATGATCGCATGTAATGCCCGCGAGCCGTGTAAACATTTACAAACAAAGTGCTTCCGCATCTTCCGCATCTTGTTAGGGGTATAACACAAAATGCGCATAACACAAAATGAGTTGAGCGCATAGTTTGCTTGTATTGCTGAAGAAAAGGCATATGGTTAGCGCTTGTTAGATAAATGTTGACGAAGTCCAAAATTAATAAAGCGAAAGCAAATTTTTCCCGTATAGAAATAGATAGCAATATGCTTTAGTTTAATAAAAACTGTAGACGGCCGCTTAAAAACCATATTGTACTTGAAACATAAATCACATGATTATGTTTTGTGGTTCCGAAAATACATCGCTGTTTTGCGTCTCAAAAGCCACATATGCAGAAATTTTACAAATTTGCGGACAATTTGCATCTACAAAAAACGCAACGCAAGTTATATGGTCATCTACATTTAACAATGCATATCGAATGTCATTTCGACAACTCGTGCGGCACGCACAGCGCATAGCGCACAAATCATCGTATCCAGCACTTTATTTTGTCGTTTCGTCGTCTACATCTACAAGGCTTTAATTTCCTAACTTAAAAATCAGAACGTACAATTAAATGCCGAATTCAGCGCATGATAGATGCAGTGAACGAGCAAGAAAATTATATAAATGGAACTGTAGATGCAGAAAAAACCAGTGGAATAGGAAAAATTCTTCTTAGTTAGCCCTTCTTTTTTTTATTTTCCAATAAGAAGCATAGGGAGGGAGTACGTATTTAATGCTCTACATTGGAATTTTACAGCATTTTCAATTAATTGCACTTTACTTATATTTTTAAAAGGCATATAAACCCAGGGTAAGAAATTTATATTCTTTTCGTAGTGTATTTCTGACGCCCGTCAACATTGCAACACTCCAAAAAATTTGGTTAATTTGCATTGTGCTAGTAAGTCGGCCGCGATCATTTTTACCTCAAATCATCTGTCGAGAGATACCTCTGCGATGCAATATATCTGTACAAAGTTGTACATCGATAACTATGAATTTTATACTAGCAATTTTGGCTTATTGCGGGAAGTTTACTAACTTCAAATTTTTGTATGTAGCAGCCAAGTTAGCACGCATATGTCAGTTTTTAACTTGCGATTTCAATGGGCAAGCGAATAGCGTTGAGTAAATTGAAAAAACTTACTCTTACTTCGACGGAGAGTTTATTCACATTATAATATCCTTGTATCACACTGACCAGTTTAATAGATCTCAGGTTAGTGATGAACGAAATTAACGGCGTAAACTTAATATTAATATCAGAATTGTCAAGCTGTCAATGAACTTTTGAGACATACGTTCTCCTCTCTCTCTCTCTCTCCCACTCTTTTGTTTCTGACGGAAAAAGGTTCGAGTATCACTCTAATTATTTTCATATAATTGCAGCTTACGTTGACTCTATTTTCCGCTGTTACTTGCTGTTACACAATTTGATCACAGTTAAGATATCGTCGTTGCGTCAACTAGAATTGTGCCCTTCTCCTGCTATCCTTCAACTGAATATGCCATTATTTCCGACCCATTTTCAATTTGAACCGAGAAGACTGTTTGTTTGAGAAAATACTGGATGGCTGCCAGCTGCCGCCAATAATGTCACAGCTTATTCTTCAACAACAATCAGGCACAAAGCTCTTTTTTCAACCTTGCTGAACTGTCACATCGAGACCAATGGTTTCCGCCACTATCGTCTCTATTTAACTTTGTCATGGTTGCTTGAATTGAGCTCATTGCAAAAATCTTTTGTTTATGATTCGCTACAGATACGTAAAAATGTTACTGAAGCTACTGCATTTTACTTTTTATATTATTCAAGAAAATATGCACTTTTTAATATCTTTTCCAATATTCAATATAACAATCGTAAAAATCGTATTTGATTGATTGAGCGGCTTTCATCGCATAAAAAACGTAAAATAAAGAAATTCCATTGTAGGGCGTTTCTTTATTTCTCTTTCGTATGAAAACCGAAATTTCTTGTGTTCTGTTTTTATTTTATTTGTGACATTATGTTATACTTACATGTGTTTTTTAAACATTAAAATCGTGCTGTAGTTTTCTTCTTCGTCCTTTAAGGTTTTTTCTACTTAGATAAAGTAGTGCACTTTTAAGTTATTGATTTGTTTATTAATTATTCATTGCGATGGCTTCAAAAGTATCCCGTTCTTATTCAATAAGTTTGGTTTCGAGCGTTCTTGACGGTATAACTTCATTAAATTGTGGGCTCTCTTCTTTATTGTCTTATTGACTTTAATTGTTTATTCATAAATTATAAAATATACGATCGAGGGCGAAGTTCGCCTTAGTGCCACAGAAACTTAAAATAATTGTCTTCTAAACAAATAAAAATTTCATTGTTTTTACCAGAATTACCATCATCTCTTTTTATGGTGATTTTAAAAACAGGGGAAATTTTTCCCGAGAAAGGGCAAGAGAACAGCCATTTAATATATTTTGTAAAAGTCGGTAAAAAAAAGCTAACAAGAGTCTCCTATATGCTTAAAATGTGATGGAATAGAACAATACATTTTTGTTTGGTTATCTTTTGTCGAATACGAAACATTTTCGTTCGCTAACTAAAAATTATTTTGAAAATTTTTTTTAATATTACAAAAGCGAAAAGTTTTTTGAACATCTTTTTTTTATCAATCCCTGACGCTTTAGACCTTTTCACGCTAATCACAGTTTTAAATTTCTGGTCAATTCATTGAATGCAACGAACGCGCACATATAGCAATTTTCTTAACTTAAGAATTTGCATAACTTTTTGTTAAGTTTCATTGGCTTTGGCAAGTTATGCGGTTTTTATGTAACAAGTATATAAATAAATAAGTGAATAAGGAAACGCATACGAGTAAACACAAACACTTTATATTCATTCATTGCTTTCAATGGATTGAACTTTAATTCCCACGCTTAAAAACGCAATCAAAATAAAATATGAATTTAATATGAAAACATTGAAATTTTTAAACAACAAAAAATATATTTTCGCTCATATTCATAACAGCAGAAATCTATTCTTAACAGCGATTCAATATTACGTCTGTTATATTAGTGAAGAATACTATCTAGTTATACTTTTATTCTTTATATTCGTAAATGTAACAAGAACTTAATCTATTCATTTCACATATAGAATAGAATCGGTGCCGGATTCAGGGCGATCAACTTTTTCTCTACAAAAGAAGGGTTGCAGCTCATTATGCCAACACATTTCTTTGAATATCCCTTTGTAAGAACAGCAACATTTTTTTTTGCCAGTGTTACCAGAAATTTTAATAATTTTATGCGAAACCATTTTTTTTTTTAAATTATAATGAATTTCATCTCCCCTTTGCCACACAAACAAACGAATAATTGCTATTTTTTGCTATCTTTCTCACACTCATTTAAATTAAACACAGAAATCGACCAATGGCAATCAGTTTTTTTCTGCTACTTGTTCTCCATTTTATGGTAAATGAAATAAATATACACCTGTTAAATGGAACGGATCTATATGAGGTATGTTTGTTTACGTTCTATATTAGATGTCGAATGCATTTTATAGTTTTACATATCATAAAGAAATAATTTAAACTTTACTAAGTTGTTTTTTCTCGTTAGTGCCATAAATCGAATTTACGAACAATATGAAGCTGGATGGTTTGTAAGATGAAGATTGGGATTAGAGCAAGAATCCGAATGCAGCTTTGTTCGACAAAATTTATGAAATAGTTTATAATTTGTAGATAGATTCTTTTTAATTTATATCTTTTCAAAAAAATCGTTATTGTTTCGTGTTTTTTTTTTATACTTACGTAATATTAAGAGTATGTATTTCTTTTATTATTTTTAAAGGAAGGTACTTGTATTCGAATTTCGTTATTTATTAATCTGCCATTTTCTATAACTATGTTAAAAACTATTACATGAAAAATCAGACTTGCGTCCAGATGATTCCTCCTCTTCTTTTGACGTTTTCCCGATTCACACATTCGTAATTCTTCAATTTTACACAAGACAGACTGATGCTTTGCAAAGTAATTTACTTAAAGCTGTTTTTTTTTTCTTTGATAAACCAGCTCAGCCTTTTTTTCGGATATCCTAGATAAAATTAATAAAACTAAAAACTGTTCACAAGAACAGTTGGTTTATTTTGAAAGTCTTACAGCATTACTGCCACTTCCTCGTGAGCGCTGTGTCTTTATTGTACAAATCGATAATTACACTAGCATTACTTTGCAAAGTTCAGTTTAACCACTTTTTCAATTCAATTTTTATTTGTCAATTTTAGTTGTTTTATTTCTGAAATGCTTCTATTTCTTTTTATTACAGTCTTGTTAATGTTCTTCCCCTTGACAACAGGTTGTATTATCTATATGAATTCATAAATCTTTATTTTTCAATCAATAATATTAAAAACTGCCTATAATGCCTTAATGCATTGCTTTTGCTAATTGATTAAATAAGAATGGCATTCAAATCAGTTTTAAGCAGTTAAACAATATCTCTATGAATTAAAACATCCATGGCCCTCAAAATTTTTCTATGCACCATTAGTGCTCCGATTTATTTAGAGTATGGTAAACTGTTGTTAGTTTTGCATTTCTTTAAAAAAAAAAAAAAAGTATTCATTTTTGGTTTAATACACATTTTGTCCAAACATTGAAATGGTTTTCTTTATTAATAATAATTTTTTCGCTTTCCTCTCCTTACTTTATTTTTTTATGATTTAATAAGAAATAAAGTGCATTCGTTATACAATTTATGGTTTTTATCTTTCATCTATAGATCTGTCAGTGGAGGAGCGGGTGTTTTTGTAGTATATATATATACACATATATATATATACATACATATATATACATATATATATATATACATATATATATATATATATATATATATATATATATATATATATATATGTATATATATATATATG
>KK499784.1:473992-534016 GCA_000688715.1 Glossina pallidipes
ATACATATATATATATATATATATATATATATATATATATATATATATATATATATATATATATATGCACTGGCACGCGCGCGCGCGCGTGTATATGTGAGTGGGTGTATGGGTGTTTGTGTGTCTGTGTGGGCGCGTGTGTTTATTTGTGTGTGTGTGTGTGCTCATATGCAGCTATGTTATTCAATTTTCCTGATGTTTTCGTGTATATTTCCGTTTAATAAAGTTTCTCTTCTTTAGAGATAATAAATATAATTTTTATATTTGAAATTGTCTTTAGTTGAAAGAACATCATTCAGTATCATTTGCAACAACTATCTGTTTAATTACTCACTATGGCGGAAGATTACATAGATTGTTATTGTTTTGCAGGCATTTGCCTATATACTGTGTGTGTGTTTGTGTAAGTGAAAGTGAACCTGCATTTGCACTTGCTTATAAATTAATGATATCCGCTTCTCCAACGCCATTACAACAATAATCAATAATCAAAATAATCAATCGTATCGCTTAGTTTTTGCATTTTTTTTTTTTGTTTTTTTTTGTTTTTGACCATTTTGTATAAATAAAAAAAGTAAGGCAAACACACATAATGAAAAGAAGTCTATTATACACGGCATTGTATGCCTTCGCAATCAACAGGTGTGAGTTGCTTTTTGCTGGGACATATCATATCGCCATGACTATTTCATCGTCAAGCATATTGAATTTAGAGAACATTTAATTATATTTTAGAATTACAACTATGTATATATATATATACATATATATACATATATACATAATAAAAATAATAATACCTCCGTTAAATATGCTCGGATAAATGTTATCATTTAAAGGCTTGCACTACCCGTTTAACGGACTAATAAAGTTAAATGTCTACTATAAAAAATTAACTTTACGCACAATTTTAGAGAAATTCAAATTACAATTTATGAAAGAATGACACAATAATAAAGTAAAGAATGTAAAAAATATAGTAAAAGAAGCTAATACGATTAAGAGTTCAGTTTCTGCTACATTTCTGGTGCATCCAATTCAATATACTTTAGACGGCAGTTTTAAAGAATTTTTGAAAAGAACATTTATAACTGTAAAACATGAGCAAAGCAAGACATCATCTCCTAAACTTTCCATTTTGACTGTAGAAAAATTACTTAAAACATTCGTTTTTGTATTTAACCGCTTGTCAAATATTGTTTGTCTTCTTTCAATCGTGCGTATGCACGCACGCTAAGTGATTTGTTTGAATAATGATAATAGGAGAGAAGTTATGAGAGAGTGCATTTGTGTGTATGTATATATGTATGTATGTACGAGTGGTTTTGTATACGGATAGAATTTTTTTCAATTAAAGCGTAAACGCATATATGAAAGTTATTTGTTAACAACGTCTGTTGTATTCCTTGTTGTGGGGACGCATCAGAGTACTTCCGAAACGTATTTTGGCCTTTTAGCGGCATCACATTCATCCCCCGATTCCATGTTACCGCTATAATCGGTTGGCAATTCTTCATATATTATATCAGGATGTAAACCTTGAAGTTGTTGTTGCTGCTGTTGTTGCTGCAGAGCTACAGCTCCAGTACCTGCAGCCATTGCATGATTCCGCTTAAGAGCGATAAGAGCAGCAACACCGCCACCACCACCACTATTCTCCTGCTGTTGCTGTTGTTGTTGGGATATAATAGCATTTTGATTTGTTACATAATAAGGACTACTGTGTAGATAACAAAAACAAGGCAAAAAAAAGAAAGACTTAGTGAAAGCTGGTGTTTGTAATTTAATGAATACCTACTTGTATTGATGGTTATTATTGGCGGCGGCGGCAGCAGACTGTTGCACATTCTGGTTTTGGTAAACCACTTCTAGTAAAAAGAAAAAATATACATGTATCGATAAATGCATATGCTATGCATACATCTAACAAAGTACTAAATCCGTACCCATCAGCAAAAAACGGTCGGATAGTATTTTATTCATTATACACATGGCAGACACCATACGGCATATATACCATATATACACTTTTAGTGAACAAAAGACTTTTTTGTGTATGCATGTAAAAACAATGCAAGGCCAGCCCTAAGGCGGAACAAGCGAGACAAGCGGTGCAATGAAAAGTAATTAATCATCAACGTATTAATAAAAGTTAACCGAACAACTCCAATGTCGGAAAATGCATTTATCATTCAGGCTGCAACGTCTCGACAAATATATTTCGATTTCGTCATGGTCCATATTTAAGATTCATAGAATTGCAATGTATGTACTTAATGAATTGCTGAATACCGTTACGAACGTATTAAAATCTGAATGACAAACGCAGTCAAATTCTAGTGCATATCTCGCGTGGATTTTATTTAAAATAAAAATCGCTTAATTATGACAATCCCATCGTACTTGTATTTGCATAAAATTTTACATATATATTAAAAAAAAAAAAAAATGCATTCTTGTTCACGTATTTCATTTACCTATAATTGCACTACATGTCTGTACCTATATCAAGAGTTAATTAAAATTTTAAGAAGATAGTCTTATTACTTACCACCTTCGTTATTGCGATTTTCTAACGACATGCCCGGAGACCCGGGAGCTGATTGCAGGACAATATCTTGCAACGGAGAACTTTCACGCGAATTATCAGCAGAATATTCTATAAGAAGACATACAATAAAAAAGGATATCGATGTTGCAGAGATGAATAGAAGCAACTATCTACCCATATGACTTGGCGAAACAGGAGCTGAACGTGGCATACCGTAAGATGGGCGAAAACCCTGGCTACTGCGTTGGCGACGTTTTTTATAACTGTGATCAATTAATTTTGCACCACTATCTGGATCAATTCGCCAAAAGCTACCCTTGCCGGGTTCATCTTGGGATCGAGCCACTTTTATGAAGTATCTAAATATGTACAAATATCCAATAAATACATTAACACAATCAGTTCAAAATGATTATAAATTACCTATTTAAACTGAGATTATGACGTATGGAATTCTGCCATCCCTTATTGGTTTCTTTCCGATAATAGGGATAATGTTTAACAATAAACGAATAAATACCCGACAAAGTCAATTGCTTGTCTGGTGCCGCCGATATAGCTTGAACTATCAACTGAGCATAACTGTATGGAGGTTTATCATTCTGATTGTAACTGGCCGTTGAAGGGGTTTGAAATAAATCTTGTTGCTGTAAAAATAAATCACATATATATATATATATATATATATACATATATTATATTCGCTTGTATAAGCGAAAGCAATTGCATAAAATCACTTATTACATTTTGCAAATTGTTGTTAGAATAGTTGCTATAGTTTTGATTCTGATGAAAACCTTGACGCGGACTAGCCGGACAGCTATTGGCGGCGCTAATTGTACCTATTAAAGAAAATGAAGAGTCAACCATAAAATCATGTATGCGGGAATGTCTGTGTTTGAGAAACGAAAATATGGAATTTAACTTGCCAGTTGGTGAGAGATAGGGACTTTTCTGCTCCTTTTTAGGTATGGAAATTTTTAAAGGCGAATAAATCACATTCGAACTATCCATAGTTAATATATGAGAATTACCACCACCACCGCCTCCACTACTCATAGATCCGTGTTGCTGCTGCTGATGACCAGAGATATGGTGGATATGTTGCTGATGGTGGTGTTGTTGGCCTCCATATAATTGCTGATGTTTCATATCTTCGGTCATAGTTGGAGAAATGATAACATGATGTACATTGCCTGACATGCTGCTACCGCCGCTCATCAACATATGGTGAGTTGAGGCAGATGACGTAAGACTATGATGATTTCCACTTAGAGGGTTATTAATGCCACCGGCACCACTAACGCCACCACTAACAGAGTCTGCTACATGCAAGAAACTTTCAAACTGTATGCGTATTTCTGTGCTGGGAAAGCGAAAATAGCAACTAAAAGTTGTAAAGGAAAGAAAGAAGAGATAAGTGAAGTTCTTATACATACATCACATAAAATATACAGATTCAATTCCAAATTAAATCCAAATGGGTTGCGGAACAGTCGGCCCTTTAGAAACGTTTGCATTTTACTCTTCTTCCTTTTACAATATTAATAACAACGTTTCTTTAAATCGGGAAATTTGGAAGACACATTCATTGAATTGTTGATCTCCCTTCCTCGCTAAGAAGGTAAATATATTTCTTTTATAAGTTTATCAGTAGATTGTTTGTGAGACAATATTTAAAAAAAGCAAAAAAAAAATTATGCACCCGCGGTGGGCGCATGGAGTCTATTTCTAAACCCCCACTGTATAAATCAACTGAGAGTGCACGTACAAAGTTTCAGATTTGTATTCCGTACAAGATATCAACAGACAGATCAGGAACTTGCAACCTCTATCCACAGCTAATGCATTGATTTCGTTGGTAAGTATACAGTGAAAGAAATATTTTGTTTTTAGTTACCTGGGTGGTAATTTTAATGCATCAGCGGTGCGCCTCTGCAAAAAATCGTCCACAAATATGCCATTTTTACTCAAACATTGAACATAAAACTCTCGCGTATCAGCATCGAAAAGCACCTGAAAATGTTTGCGCGATACCAAGTTATTTTCAGCTACATGAAAATGTACGTGAGATGTTGACGAATTTCTCCCAATTACAGTACACGGTTCCGTTACGTACAATAACTCATCGTCATATTTCAAAAAGCCAACAGCATGTTCGGGAGGTGGCGGTGGTCTTTGTTGTTGCGGGGCAGGTGGGGTGACTACTAATGACGCAGAATTCCGGTTATTTAAATTGTTATTATTATTATTGTTGTTGTTAGCAGGACAATTTAAACCATCGTTTGCATTATTGCTGCTGTTGTTATTATTATTATTATTATGGGCCGAGCCATGATGCAATTGCAACATATCCTTAGCAATAGCCACAGTGGCAGCGTCGGCTATAACCGCTACGCCGCTGCTGTTGCTGTTCGTCAAACTGTTGTTTATGGTGAGGCTGTTGGTAAGGCTGTTGGTAGAACTTGGGGCGGCGGTGTTGTTATTATTACTGTTTTGATTAAACTGGGTGGGCGGGATATTAGAATTAAATTTGTTGCTGTTACTATTTGTAGTAGAACCGGTGGCCATGAATTCACAGAATAAAATGCTAAAAAATTGAATCAAGAAAAGAAAATAATTTCTATATTCAACATTAAACCCAGAAACTAACTCCGTCTCTCCTTCCAACAAAATGAAAGCAGTTCAATTAGCTTCAGCTAATAATGAAATCTTAAACGGAACTAAAAAACAGGTAACACATTTTACAAAATTAAATAAATAACTAGTAGTTATTGAGCAACATATTGAGCAATATAGATAATGAATTAAAAGAATATATCTTTGAAAAATGCCAAAAGTAAATTAATTTCATTTATTTTTTCCGCGTCAACTCAAAACTTGCGATAAAAGAACTTGAAAGTTGGTTTGTAGAGGAAACTTTACGATAAACAAAATGATGAGAAAAATAAATTGCAATA
This sequence comes from Glossina pallidipes, assembly GCA_000688715.1. Lineage (NCBI taxonomy): Eukaryota > Metazoa > Arthropoda > Insecta > Diptera > Glossinidae > Glossina > Glossina pallidipes. Next base: position 479,504 of record KK499784.1, read on the forward strand.
AAAATATTCGCACGAACCAGATTTCAGTTCTCCGTCTAGAATGGAGTTGAGCTGCAAATGATCGATGTACGATATGTAGCATTTAAATTTCCCTACAGCTAAGCAGATTAAGTAGCAGCATCCCAACGAGTTCTTTCAATTGTTACTACTTCGCAAACATATTAATATTTTGTATTGCTTTTAATTTATTTATTAAGAGTTCGAATAATTTTTCTATGATTCGGTCAATTTTTTTTGTGTTCATTTACATGTACAAAAACATAAAGCACGCATCCACTAACAATTAAATAAGATAATTTATCAATTCTTCAAAGCAGCGATACATAGTGACCCCAATGACGATGATGTTTGAAGTTTTAATAACTTATTTCCTTCCTTAATAGAACGCAAAAAAAAAATACAATTATACCATACTGCCAGCATTAAATGCCCATAACACAAATATCTTACTTTGATAACCAATCTGAGCAAATAATCCACGTGGACTTGTTGAAACATGAAATTAATTTCTTCAAGCAAATAAGTGTTCGAAGTGATAAATGATAAATACAGAAAAATTGGGCAGAACTTGCTAAATACACATTAATTGTGAAATTGTTTTAAATACAAACTTTAATAAACAATCTCTTATAAATGTATAAATTATACCCACACTTGCACGCATTTTAAAATACTCTGTCATAAAAAAAAAAAATAATAATAATAATAAACATTATGATCAACGCGTATAACACACACAAATGCTTTATTTATATTTAACAATAATAATAATAAAAGCAAGAAGAAAAACATACTCATACACCGAGTTTAGTGTACTAATATTTACCTTTTTGATCTGATTTCTACTTGTTATTGTTGCTATTGTGATTGTTGTTATGTTTTGTGCTGCTAATTCTGGTTCGGTGATTTTTTTGTTTCTGAATCTCTAATTTGGTTTCTGTTGCTAAATGTTTTTGTTATTTTTGGTTGTGTATTCTCTTTGCTTTACTGCACGCCATACACACATAAATACTATACAAATTATTAGTAGCACAAATATTACTTTTCAACACTACTCAACACTGCAAATCCTCTTTCGTACATATATACATGTGCTTTTCTTGTGTTACACACTCACTGGAGACTTTTGATTTCTTGATAATAAGTAATTTTAATTTATTTTCAGTTAAATACCTTTAACGAAAATGTCGATTAAAAATAGTGGTTTAGTGCTTTCTCTCTCTCCCTCTGTTTTTTGTTTTACTGTCTCTGCTTCACACGTTTCGATTACGCTGCGTGTGCCTATGTATGTAATTAGAAATATTTATATTTTTCTTGCGGCTCTTGCAAATACCAATTCAAATTCAATCGATATAGTGCGTATTGCCGTTGTTGTTTTTAGCGTTGTTGATTTTATGATGTGGTTATTGTTGCTCTTGTTGTATATTGCACACTGTAAAAAATACGAGAAAAATAAATAAAACGTTATCAAAGCAGAGAAGAAAAAATTTTATGTACATATACTTCACAGCGGCCATTAAACTAAATACAACTCTGTTTTTTGTTTTTGTTCTTCATGTGTTTATTTTAATTTTCTTATTTAATATATGTGCATATTTTACACCATGTGTGTATGGTTGTGAGTTTCTTGTGCTAAAACTAAAAACCGCCTTGTCTTTTTTTCTGTTTTTCAATGGATCCGTACACTTCTGCTATTTGTTTTGTAGTTTTGTTTTTCAGAAATGTTTTACCCGGTCCCCTTTCTAACCTTACTTAAGTATCCATTCAATACATCACATATCGCAAAGTCCTCCATTAACAACGATTGCGTAAAACTCACCAAAGCACCACAAAAGCAGAAAAAAGCTATTTCGATGCTGCTACTGCTTCTTTTCTCACCAACACCATTTATACAAAAGCAAACAGAAATTATATACAAAATGTTTACAAACATACAATTGTTTATTCACAATTATATGAGATTTTTTCTTTTGTATGTATACTTATACACAGTAAATGACTTTATTAAATTTCGTTTTATTAAACCAATGGGCAAAAAGACAGCAACTGCTTGTGTATTTTAAAGCTTAGCACGTTTTTTGTTTTCCGTTCCTGTTTTAGTGCGGCTGTTTCTAGTTTCTATGTCGGGTATTTTTTCCTTTTGCTTCTTCTTTTTTCCACTTTTATTTTAATAGGTATATTTTTCTGTAGAGGACTGTGTGTATGTATATTTCTTACTATTTTTCTTCACAAATTTTTGTTCTCTACATATTTATTCATTTTCAAAACAATAAGAAAATCTTACATTTATTTACAGAATTTCAAAACCTCTGTTCTCTTTTTTGGAAAATTTATCATTTATGAAAATATATTCATATATTTTGAACAACTTTTAAAAGCATTTAAGAAGAATAGTTTTGTTTTTTATAACGCGGTTACTCTTCCTAGCCTGTTTGTGCACGAACGGTAATGAGTGAGATAGTTCGTTTTCCTTTCCTTCTATGAATAACGATTTTAAAATCGATGATTATTGTCGAATTATGTATACCGTACACACACCGCAAATACTTCTCCCTGATTGAAATCGAAATATGTGTGCAAATCTCACATACTCCAAACAACCATTATTGTCAATTGCGTTTTGCAATTCTTCTAACACTTAGATAGGTTCCTCATTAAAAAAAGATTAATATTAATTTTTTTTTTGCACTAATGATGCTATGTGTTTGGAGGGTTGCTGATCCGAATAAACCGGTATAAATTATAAATAGACTATCGACGTGTGGTAGCTTGGCATCACTTAAATAAGTGTTTTACGAATTTGTTGAATTGTTTGTACATTACCTCTTTCCACAAAATGAGTGATTTACCAGAAAATTTGCAAGTGATTAAACAGGAGCAAATTTCTCCATCTACTCCAACGGAAGCTTCACTATGTCATAACAACAACATAAAGGTTAAATTAAACCTGCACGTAAAACGACGATTACAGCAAGACTATAATCAAAACAAAGACGAAGAAGCCGAGACGAATCCCACTAGTGGTCTTAACAATAATATGCGAAGTGCTGCTGAATATAACAGAAGTAAGCAGAACATTGATGTACCGAACGAAAAAATGATCAGACAAAAGCGGCCATACCACAAACGTACAGATAAAGTAAAAAATTCAGCCACTTCAACGGAAGCACCAAATCAACAAGTGCGCAAATATAAACATAAATTAAAACAGTTAGTAATTAACACAGCGGTAAATCCAGATGTTTCCACGCCAGCGCCGATTGAAGACAACGGACCAAATTCTTCAAATGTGGGTACCACAAGCGCTGGTGACGATGAAAATGAAATACGTTTAGGGCGGGAAAAAGACAAATGTCCAGACGTTTTGGCTATGGTGCTAAGCATGAAGAAAAGAGCGTTGCTACAAGATCCGGAGGTGCAAAGCTTTCTAGTGGAGGTTATGAAAGTAATGAAAGATTAGAATATGCAAAAGAGTAGAATAAATAAAGTCTTATAAAATTACCGCTAATAACGAAAAAAAACCAAAACAAAGTTCAGCTGATTCGCATTAATCAAGTTGCAACTTGGCAGTACTCTCTGTTAAGGTCAATTAGCTGTCAGCTTTCATATATTAAATATATGAGGTTAAAATAAACCATCAGATGCTTGTTATAATTTTTTCCTAAAAAAGGTTAAGAAGTTAGCACAGATTGCGAATAAACTTGGAAAATGAATATGTTATCGCGCTTTACGACCAATTGTGTGTTGCAAAGCCAACACAAGAAGGTATTTAATGTATTACCTGTAATATGTGGGCAAGTAAGAAGCAAGACTAAGGAAGTACAGAAACCTAAGCCAGGGTTAGGTATACAATATCGACGTATTGTACACTTTAAAGATAAGTACACTATCGAACCGCTGAAAATAACTCATTTGGCTGGGCGCGATCCAGTCACAGGACGTGTGGTAGCCAAAGGCATTGGTGGTGGCATTAAACAAAAATACCATTGGATTAAGTGGGAAAGAGACGGTCCGACGGAAGGAGCCCCCCAAGAAGAGCGGGTAATCCAGATTATGGATGATGGTTGTAGAACTGCTAAAATCGCTTTGGTTGGCGTTGGCGATGAGCTCAAATACATTTTAGCTACTGAAAATATGAAAGCCGGTGATTTAATACGTACATCAAAGTTTATACCTAGGATACCAGGTAAATAATGTTAAAAAACTGTCGTGATTCTCAAATTAGTTTGTGTTTTATAATTTAGTGCGTCCTAACGAGGGTGACGCATATCCACTGGGTGCTTTACCTGTAGGTACAAGAATCCATAATTTAGAGAAAAACCCCGGATTCCCCTTCCACTTCATACATGCTGCTGGTACTTATGGTACAATATTACGGAAATTTGACGATAAGGTAGTGGTTCAGCTGCCATCGAAAAGGGAATTCGCTTTCGATAAAACATGCATGGCTACAGTGGGTGAGCACATATAAATTTTGTCTTAAATAAAATCGCTAAAAAATATCTTTAGGCCGTCTTAGTAACATCAATCATAATAAAGAGCACATAGGTTCAGCTCAACGTAATCGTGAACTTGGCAACCGGCCACGCTCCGGTCTGTGGCAACGAAAAGATGGTCGCTTTGGACGGAAAATACGTAAATTACCGCCTATGTCTGTAATACCACCTCCGTCTCCGAAGGCCGTAGAGCCCATTAAACTGACATTAGTTTTGTGAACGTATTAACATCCGATTTCGTTTATTACCTAAATTCAATAAAGTTAAATATAAATAAAAATTACTATAAAAACAATTTATTTGCGTGATTTTTTCATGGAGAAGCCTTGACCCTGGAAACTTTCTTCAGTCTCAATAATATTGGTATCGTTCTCGGCTACTCGATCACTAATTGCCTTAATCGAGTGATCGAACCTTAAAAGGCCAAATTTGTAGTCGTAATCTGGAACACCGCGAGCCAAAACCTGGAAAAAAATGTTACGAGTGAACTGTGGTATGATATTTTCGATATATACTTACCTTTTTAACTACTGGTGCATCTAATTGATTTTCCTTTTTCTTTTTGCCATCTAGACGTACTCCCGAGCCTTTAAAAGTTTCCACTACTTCTTCCATAACATGATCTTGTGGTGCTTCGTCTCGTATATTTTCTTTCACTTGCTCAGATGTCTCTTTGTAGCCCACAGGAGCCTCAAATTCCACGTTCATGTCGCATTCTATTATGCTAACTGCATTACCTGGTTTTGTTTCCAAAACACATAATTCATAAACTTTTTTGTTATATTTGATAGCTATGACATCGCCAGTAGTTAAGCAAGCAAAGTTACGTAAAGCATTTTCCAGAACAGCTTTCGGATTAGTAATGTCTAAAAAGTCAGTACTGTGTGGCTGAAATTTCGAGAATTTCGCTACTGGCAGCGAGACACTCTCAATTGTAAGTATGTCACCCTCTTCTAGCAATAAGTTATCCATCATCCAATAAGGCAGGTAACATTTTCCTTCGTCGGCCACGAATTCCAAAACCCCAGCGTGTGAATGCCGACCCTTTTTATTGTTTATCAATTTGAATAACATTGGGTACTCAACGTTTAAGCGGGTTAATGTATCCAAAGCCGAAGGAGGCATAATTACTGCAACATATTGTAAAAGCGTTCTCATACAATTTAAATCTCTTGAATTTTTTTTCAGACTTACTTTTACCACCATTCTCTACATCTTCCCGCTCGTTACCTGGTAACATAGATACTGAAAAACATTTGTAAGACGCCTTGAAGGTTCGGCCTGTCTCAGGGAACATCATATTGAAACCACTAAACTGAAACTAATTTTTTTACGATTTATCTAAAATTACATTCTCCCAAATTAAATTTTTTTTTTCTTACCATGCTTTAGGCTTTTATAATAAATTTTGCTTTAATTTATATTTAAGGCAAATATCGGAATTATAATATCCGTAGTTCCCTTTTCAACCGAAATATTGTATTGTCAGCAAGCAAACTTGGTGGTGTTTATTTGCGTATTTTGGATTTATTACGATTTTCTCTTTTAAAGTCAGCTGTTTTTATATCCCGTTTGTAACATTTAAGCGTTTTAAGTGCTGAAATTAATGCATTCACCCGTTTAGACAGGCTAATTTCAAAAAGCTGCACATTAAACGTGTAACTTACGATGCATTACTGCAGCAGAGGAGAAATCTTTCATTTTGCTGCATGCGTTTTCATTGTTTACGTAAGCAAGGAAAAAAGTGATTTTAAAATGGCGTGATGGTTTTATATACTACTAGCTAACTATTGCTGCAATTAGTTATATATATTATAATAACAATTATTGTATAATTAACTTAAAATATTATATAATTACCAAATATTATATAATTAATTTGGTCGTAAAAATCAATTCTTAATAAAAAATTATCGCTTCGTTAATGTTTATATAAACAAAGTCTAGTCATATGGTCAATCTTTCAAACTTATATAATCTTGCCACAGAAAGCAAAGTACGATGCAAATACGTTCATTCTGTTTACAGTGATCCCGTAAAGAAGTATTTTTAAATTAGTACAACGCGCCGAAGAGAGTTATTTAATTTAGGCAATATTGAAACAGTTTTATTTTGCTTTTTAAGGAAAGTAGATTGAGGGAAATATTAAAAACGCGACAATTCGATGCATTACATACAGTACAAAAGAATGTTGTTGAAAGGTTACCATTGTCTACATTTCTATTTAAATATGACTCTACACAAAATTGCAACTCTGCCATTTCTCATTTCGTTAAAGGTGACAGATAGTAAACTTAGTTTAGTTAGTGTTTGGAAGAGAAAATTTTCTTAGAGAAAGAAGTTCTTAGAAATTACAAGAACATGAGTTCTTCTGTGCATTGCCAACTATGGATGGGGAGTTTGGAACCGTACATGACCGAGAATTTCATCATAGCAGCCTTCCGAAAAATGGGCGAAGATCCTACCACGGTGCGTTTGATGCGCAACAAATACACTGGTGAACCCGCAGGCTATTGCTTCGTTAATTTTGCTACTGATGAGCAAGCAATGGACGCCATGCACAAACTGAACGGCAAACCTATACCAGGGACAAATCCTATCGTAAGATTTCGTTTGAACAGTGCCAGCAATTCTTATAAATTGCCAGGGAATGAACGTGAGTTTAGTGTTTGGGTTGGTGACTTAAGTTCAGATGTGGACGACTATCAGCTGTACAAGGTTTTCTCGTCAAAGTATACATCAATTAAAACAGCCAAAGTTATTTTAGACAGTTCTGGATTCTCTAAAGGTTATGGTTTTGTGCGTTTTGGCATCGAGGACGAGCAGAAATCAGCTTTATATGATATGAACGGATATATTGGTTTGGGTACGAAACCAATTAAGATTTGTAACGCTGTGCCTAAACCAAAGAATGAATTAGGCGTTGCATTAGGTACGACGAGTAACTATGGATATGGAGGTTCTGCAAATGCCAACACATCCACAACCACCGTGTCAGGAACTGATTACTCTCAATATTATGATCCAACTACCACTTATTGGCAAGGGTATAATGCTTGGCAAGGTTATTACAATGAAGCTGTTTCCTCAGTTGCTGACGTTAGCGGCGCATATTACCAGCAAAGTATGGTTCAATCACATTCTAATCCTCAAACTTTGGCCGAACATGCTGAGGCTTGGAGTGCTCAACGTACTGCCCAGTATGAACAACAACATACAGCAGTTGCGACAAATGGGGGTCCATCCGAAGAGGACGATTACGCTTTAGTTGAACACAGGTTTATTTTGGATGTTGATAAAATTAATCGTGAAGCGTTGGACTCTGATCGTAATTTATACGACGCTTTAGAAAGCTCCAAATGGCTACCACTTGAGCAATTAGAAGCTTACTGAAACTTTAAATTAAATAAAATATTCTTACTACAATCTCAACAGACTTAAAATTTAAAATCCTGATCTCAAACACATTCGCACAGTGTTTAACTTTAGTCGTTTAACGGAATATAGTTATGTGTTATGTAATTATTGGCTTCGTTGTGCAATCTATGCTATTGGGGAATTATTTGGGTTGCCATAGCAAATTCAAATTTTCGATACTATAAGTTACTTTAATCACGTAGCTGAAAATTAGCTTTCGCTTTCGGAGATATTCAGCCATTTTTGTCAAACAGCTGAACACAATAGCGAAAGTTAAATTTCTCATATGCGTGTACCCCCCAGTTGATTCTTCGCATAGGATGGAAGTATCTTATTAGAAATTTAAGGAGCGTAGTGATTTCTTAAAATGTAATTCGTTTAAAAAGTACGAATATGTGAGAGAGAGACAGCGAAAACATGTTCAATAATAATAGGTACTTGCATGTATTTTAATCGGTGGCATCTATTGATCAAAATGATAAAGTAATGCGAAATATCAGCGTACACAAAGGTTAAATTCAAGGATTTCGACATTCTTCCACATAAGATAACAGTTTTCCATTTTGGTATTACTGAGTTATTTAGTGTTTACAGACGCTGATCATGGAACGCTTAAAATTGCATTTTCGACATTCGTCACTTTTGTTGTTCGATTTAAAGAAATCTGCGATCTTCAACGGTTTAAAAGAGGCGATTTGGATGTTAATGACAAAGAACGGTCTGGAGGAAAAAAAAACTTCGAAGACAATGAACTGCACGACATATTGGTTGAAAAGCCAGCTCAATTTCTCGATGGAACTTTCGAACAGCTAAGCAGTTCATGAATCAAGTGTTCCTAGACGTTGACACGCGATTGGAAAGATGCAAAGGGAGGGAAAATGGAAAGATGGGAAAGTGATGGAAAACATTTTGATTAATTTATATGGCATCAATTTCTCTTAATAGATGTCTTTTTCAAGTGTAAAAATGATCAAAATACATGCAATCACCTACTCTACTGCATTTTTCGGCCAACATTAATTTCCATATATATGTTCGGTCTTGGTGTATTATAAATTTTTATTAATTATTCCTAATAAATATTATTTTCCATTTTACGTCAGCAAGTACAAAGTACAGTTTCGCAGTTTCGTTTTGCACTTCTGTTTGATGGTGAAAAGTAAATGATTGCAAATGAATTACTAGTAAATCAAAACAACAACAAACACAACGCACATGTTGTGTCAAATTGTACGCAAATGAAATAAACCTCTTATCACTAGAAGAGAGCCAGAGAGAAAAAGGATTGGCCTTAGTAGTTAATTGAAAGGGGGTAGGAAAATGATTTTATTTTTGTGCCGCAATAATTATTGATAAAATAGCATGGCTCTCTAAATTCAAGTGACTTTAGAATATTGAGAAATCAAGTTTATTCGTTTTCTCTACACAGTCGTACAAGTCAAACTATAGAAACTATACAGTTGGATTTTGTGTTTGTGCGTTAAAGCAGTGAAAAAAAATTATTTTACCATATTTTTTTTTTTGTTAAACAAGTGAGTAAAATCTATGCAAAATAAAAAGCAATAGTTTCATTAAAAGCAGAGTTTCCATAAAACAAATGAAATTTTGCTAAAAAAAATATTTTACTATTTTGTAAAATTTATATATCGTTGATGCTGTGTGCGTTATGTTCAAGTGAATGAAAAAACTTGTCAAGTTTATAAAATTTGCCTTACGGCCATTAAGTCACAGTCACACATGGCATGGAGATTTTCGGTATCTATAAATGCATACACATATTGACGGGTGTATCCTTATGAATTGTTTTTGTTTGGAATTTTTTTCAATGTGCTATGCAGATAATCAATTCGGCCGCAAATCTTCTGCGTAAATATGCTCTAGTTCTTGGCACTTAAAAACTAAGTGAAAAAGAACGGAAAAATAAGAATTTAAAAAAATATAAAATACATTAAAACGTTCGCTACGTGTTTTCAAAACGGAAGGTTACATTTCGCTTATTGTTTATTCGTTATTGCTATTATCTTCAATGTACATGCATTTGTAACATATATATGTATATATATATTATGCATGCATGCATACATGTGCAAAAATTCTATTATATTATAATGCAAACTTTTCTTGTTTTTAGTATGTACCGATTTCCGCGTTTCCTTCGTTTCGTAAATAAACGAAAATCAATAAATCTCGAATAGTTTAAGGTGTTGTTGCAATTGTACAAGTCGCACTTAGGCGCCAATAATTCGTATGTACGTTTGAGATTTCGTTTTGGAAAAGAAGAAAAATAGAAATCTGCAATAATTAACCCATTGGCCATTTGAGATTACATACAACAACAAATTACGCAATAACACTAAACCCTAGAAAAGCAAACAATGTCCTTGAATTACACGCAAATTCACCAAATGACGTTGGAATAGAAATGAAATTTGCTTTCGACGTAAGTGAAAGAAAAATGACACAAATACTTGCAAAGATAGACAGACAGCTTAATTATATATACTATAATTATATATATATATATATATGCAAATGTCATCATGAATTATCGTTCGTTATTAAACATATTTCAGTTTCATTTCTTAATTACACGCAGACAAAGCCATTCACGTGTTTATTGCCTAAAAGAGAGAGCGAGATGTGTGCATGGTTTTCTTTTCCTATTCCTTTTTTTTTCGTGTTCTTTATCTCAAAGCAAATAAAAAGTGTGCATTATGCTGGCAAGAAAACATAGTTAGATCGGTTCGTAACGAACCTACAATGAGTTTTTCCTTTCTTTGCCAACACAACAACAACGGTGAACAATAAGTCCATACACCAATTCACAAAACTTTCAAAGTGAACTCTTAGACTTATGTAGGTCTTAATTATTTTATTATATTATGTTTATGTTAAGTCGTTCGATCGTTCCAGTGAGCGATTATTTTACCTTCTTAACTTTTCCAATCTTAATCCTGTCACTTGTCTAACTATGGTTTTCTATACATGATAAATATTCGATGCGTTTAATTTTCCTTGTAGGATGCAATTTAATGGAAGCATTTTTTGTAACTTATCCGTGATTCAATTATAGTCGATTTTCAAAATTGAGATAAAAATCATCTTGCAATGGCCTTTTGGAATACTCTCACAGGTAGATGGACTTGAAGACAATTACACTGTGTACTTTTTAGTATATAGAGGGAGAAAAATACAAAATCGTTCTTTCATGATGATAAGATTAAATGATACAGTACGAGTGTCATTGTCATATATATAGAGTATAGGTACCCATTTTAGATGAAACATTTGTAATCCCGCAAATGATATTTATCTCAGTAATTACATGAATTTCAAGCTATAATTTTTCTACCCATGAAGCGACCAAAGGATGAGGGCATACTACTTTGTTATCTCGTTCGTAACACCTTGGGATGAGCGTCGGGGAATTCTCGTAAACTGCGATTAACGACAATAGACGATTAACAGTAGCACAATTTTATGACAGTTGGCACATGTATGTATGTTTAGTTGATATTTATAAATCAAATTCGAAATGAATCTGATCTGTCCACATTTGATCTGTATAATAAGCAAAAAACACAACAACTTCAAATTTATAAAATTTGAAAAGTTTTTAGCTGCGGCCTATAAAAGCGCATTCAACTACTCACCCTACAACCATTTACGATGGCCACTTAAAGCGCCGGTTAACAAAATTTCTTATTCCTACGACGGTGGGTGTTGAAGATTTACCTCAAAGCAATTTCTTCTTCCTCTTTTGTGATTTCATATTAATCGAGACCTTCAAAATGCACAGAGTGGCACGTAGGAAACCCCATATAATAGATGTATTCTTAGACATTAAGAGATTCCGTCTAAACCAAATAATGTCCTTGCTATCTCAATTGAAAGGTCGTTTCTTCAGACAAATTGGTCAGAAGTCATTGTTTGGTTAAGCGTTCTTTTCTTTGGATTTCGATTTGGATTTATACCGTTTTATATTCAACGCTGACACTTGAATGAGAGAGGAAACAAAACTTGAAACAAATACTAATTTATTTTCCGCAAGCAAGTATAAATACATGGTCCGGATTTCTTCGGTTCTTCATATTTTTGTTCTTGGCCCCATTTCACTATTGCATTAATAGGACAGTAGTACAGTCACTACTATAAGTGTTCATATATTGTATGTTATATATTACGTTATATGTATATGCATACATACATACATTCATACATATATGTATATATATGAATATGTGAATATATGAATAACAGACCGGCCATGCTATATAAGCATAGAATTAAAGATAAATACACGGGTAAAATTATGATCAATTAGGTAACATTGTCAGTTAGCATCTTTGTCTCGACATTATCGTCGTTTTAATGACCAATGGCTGTATTGTTGTAGTTTTGCATCTAAATGAGAAATTTAAATATTTAAACATAGGTAAATAGGTACACGTATATATGCGCGACCACACGAGCAAATACCTTTGTTGTATTTTCTTAAAATTACTTATAAAATCACATGTTTGTTGACTGTTCAGCTACTGTTCACAGAATTATTTATTTGTAATCGGTAATGTATCGCTGTTGCTATATAATAAGCGAACGAGCGTCATCTTACTTAATGACTGTGTGTGCATTTTTAAAAGCAGAAACAGAAACAGAAACGGAAAATACCGAATGAGGGGAAGAGCGGAACGCATTTTTCATACAATATAATATCAGCCGATAAACTCGTGCTTTTTGCCTGACAGTGCATTGAAACTGAAGATATAATGTGAACGATTTATTTTACATGTGCATACCGTCCATGTGTGTGTAAACATGAGTGGATAGAGTGTAATTTGGTTTTTTTTCCTTCCATTCATTATACTTCGTCACGTTTTAAATATAAATTTAGCAGCACTGCTATATTTCGATTTGCATGCTTGCGTTCGTGTGTGTGTGTGTGTCGTTTTATTTTACTTTATTTTATTTGAAAAGTGCGAGACATGTTGCTGCTAGAGTTATGAAAGAATTTGACCGAGTTTCGATTTATTTTTATATTTGCTGAAGGATCGGCAATGGTTTAGACCTTTCTCAGTATGAGTTCTTTTCAAATAAGAAACAAAAAGACGGAGTTTGTTTCGTCTACTCTTCCATTCCATCTAATGGAAAAATTATTATAGACAACGTGGTCGCTTTGCTAGGTGAGAATACAAGATTAAGGTATAAAATCACTATATATAAGTATATAAGATTTCTCACATGGTTGTAGCGGATCGAACACAATATTAGTCTGTCTGTCTGCTACGGACCAATGGAAACCATGATTCCTTTATTGAAACTCTGCTTAGAAGGATAAATTCAAAGAAGTCGGGTTTCATTTTCGTTTTCGGGATTTTCACTGGTCCACTTTCTAAATCATTCTAAATTTGGGGGAAATTTAACGCGTCAGCAACTAATTTCAGCAGAACGAATTTATTCGTTCAAGTATTTTTCTGAAACGATGGTTGTTCGGCATTAACATAAATATATGTATATATGGATTTTTATGTCGTTGTGAACCCTTATAGCTTTTAGAGGCAAAATTATGCATAACTGAACATAAAATTTCACATGCAAAAGGGGGACTTACTGCCCGTGGATGGGTTAATGGTTACCCTCTCAGATTTTAATTTTAGTTTAGCCTTCTTCGCAGTACAGATGTCATGGCGAGTCGTTCACCGGTAGCTAACCTTTTGCTTGTATTTTAGTTTTTTCCACTTAGTAAAGATTCAAAAGTGCTCAAGTGTGGACAAATTGTTCGCACTATTAAGAAGGCGTGAGAGTATTTTAACACATCGACTCATCCACTGTATCCAAGTCCATTATTTTCTTGTTCAACATGAATTTATAGGAAGAACGACAATGCGATACTTATGCGATACATATGCGATATTAGCTAAGGCGCTCACCACAACTCAATTATAGTCTATTGTTATGCAATCTAATTGGTTTGCCCACACACATCATATAATAGTTGTTGTCCTTCTTCAGTACATGTTTTGAACAAGTAACGTTCAAGTTATGCTTCTCGGATAAAATTCCATCGTATTATGGTTACTTTAAGTCAACAAGCATTCCATGGAGCTTTTGAATACAATTCGATTTTGAAATCACTACACTTGTAAATCTATTATGTCAGCTCCATTGAATTCTCTTGCCCTTTTTTTCGATATCCTTGGAATATTGTGTTTCGTTTGAGATGTCATCGTTCGGCGACTGCTAGGTCAAGTCGACTCTTTTACTTTTGCTTTTCCTATTCTTATTGGATCTTCATGAAAGGCTATTGAATGATTTCTCAACATCTTTCGGGCTGGGGCCGGGGCCGGGGCCGATACGGATTATTATTAATTAATACATTAAGCGTATGTAAGAAACGAAGGTTGTTTTTGGATTTCATTTATGGCCAACTCACTTGCCTTAGTGTGTGTACGAAATTGCTGCACGTCTCTCCTATTTATCTTTTAACATTTTTTTCGCTAGTGCTTAACGAACGATTGAATGCATTACCAATGAAGATAATGCGTATAATTCAGTGTCACGCTATTCTGTCGTATGTAATCAACTCTGCAGTTTTTCAATTTAATTCCTTAATGTACTTTACTTTGCGTCACCTTTTGCAATTTGCATTCGTTCTTGCAGATAATGAATGTGTGAACCATTCCCAATAGATGTGTTTTTGCATTTTTATTTATTAGCCTTGATTTGGATCAAATATATGAAATTGTTACTAAACTAATTTTTTTTTTTTTTTGCTTATGAAGGAACTTTGACATAATCTTTGTTTATATATTCAAATCCAGGCCATATGAAAATATCCGAAAGTCATTAAATTAACACTTTTTCTCCAAGCATCATCAGCAAATTTTTAATAAATTTTAAAGATCCGTATCTATCTAATTGGTATAAAGTGTAAAAAAAAAATACAGTCATTATGGGTACTGAAAGTGGGAAATCACTTATTCGTAATGAGAGGAAATTAAATATTGAAAAAAACAAATTCTGTCTATATGTGTAGTAGTAGTAGTAGTAGTAGTAGTAATAGTAATAGTAATAGTAATAGTAGTAGTAGTAGTGGTAGTGGTAGTTATTATACTCAATAGCGGCGGATGTGTGGCTGTACGAACAGTCTGATATCTTCTATAACCCTACTAAGTAAACGCGCTGGAAGTGCCATCAAGTATAAAGCTGCTTGCACGCATTTTAACCAGCGGCATCTATTGGTGAAAATGATTAAGTTATGCAAAGTATACAATACGCAGCCTTTCTCTACATAAAATAACAGTACTACTGAGTTATTTAGTATATGTAGACGCTAACCATGGAACGCTCAAAATTGCATTTTCGGCGTTCTTTTGGAAGCGTACGGAGGTCCTGCTCTGCTACATCATATTTCGATTGCTTGGTTTGGTTTCGACGATGTCAATGACAAAGGTAGTGGGGCTACCAAAAGTAGGCGGGAATGGGGGAGATGGAAAGTTAATAAAAAAACTCCAGTTAGGTATCATCAAGAATTCGCTCCAAGGTAAGCGCATCTGCCTTAGTTGTCTGCAGAATGAAATGGTTCGTTGATTGGCTCAGTGCAATGAATGACTCGTAGTGAAGAAGAACGAATGGAATGCGGAAGGGGGCCTGAGACTGAAAATTTACGAAAATGTTTAATTGTAACCCACTTTTTTATTTTTTTTAGCAAGTTTGACAATTTATATTAGGTGTTCCCAACAATATTGAGTCTAATACCAAACACGGAAATACTTACTTTTAATGACAGCGAACTAAATGAGTTTATGAATTTTGATTTTCTGGAAGAAACGCATTTTTAAGACGTTCTTCTCTTTATAAAATTTGTATTCTATTATTATGTGGGCAGTTCATACCGGGACTTTGAAGATGTGCGTATTCGCCCACGGCCTTAGGCCTTCAGCTTTAGAATTCTTGTAAGTTCCGTCACTTTCTTTGGCTCGGAACACTATACCGTGCCTGACGTTATGTGTTTGCCAAACACGTGGTATCTGGTTGTGCAAATGGCCTGGCATTTACATACGAAAAGATGGGATGTTTCACTCGTCTTTTGCAAAATCTACACAAATCGATATGAGAAATGTCTATGTTATTCAGGTGATAACCGGGGGGAATTAGGAGCCGTGTAGAAGCAGATAACCAAATCTAAGTCCCTCTTCCGTAGTTCCAATAGCAGTGACTCCTAAAGACTCCATAAAATGTATTTATTCCAATCTTCTCGAGATTCTCGGTTTCCTTTATATTGCAATTTCAGTGGACAGATCGACAATGTGGAAAACTAGAGTTTAGCATAAGCCCGTATTTTTTGTTGATTATGCAAATATGGTTTGCAGAGAGCCCACGATGTCGACATAAAATTTGGAATAAACATTTACCTTTTTCTTACGATTATGGACCTATATTAAAAGGGGACTTAATCAAGTTTCCAATGCTCTCACACAAAGTAGAAATCAACGGTTTCTTGCCAAAAAAAAATTATAGTGGGCCACGGTGCACCATTAAATACTCTGCATCATCCCGCCATTATTTATACAACAATTTTATAAAATAAGGCGTTATATGAGAAGCAGTCGGATAATTGGTGCGATCCAAACCATTTTTAATAACGTGTGTCCATCGGCGAAAGCACGCCAGCGTACCAAATGTCATCAAAATATCTCAAACTTTAGCGAACTTTAAGTTGGCCACAAGAAAATAGGACAGACTGACGGACAGACAAACTTAGATTGATGCAAACAGTGATTGTAAATCGATCGGGTCTATCTCATCTCTAAGTTACATACATTCGACGACACCCTTGTACCACAGCAAGTGGCGTAGGGTATAACGATGAATAAGAATTATTCATCAAAAGATTAGTTAGTTAGTTAATACGCAAGCAAAAATGTTTACAATGATCAATAAAATGATATGAGTCATGCTAACTAAATCACTTAATTGTAGAAGATAATGGCGATGATAAGAGTTAATGCGAAATGAAATTTTCGGGAAATTTAATTGTGTGACTGATTTATTTGTCTACACTTCTTCCTCAATATTGCAAAACGACGAAGGCGGCAGCGTAGTGTTTGCGTCAAACATATACATACCAATAAGAGCAAATAACAAAAGTTGTTTCGGTCCGATGACTAATTTTGGATTCCTGAACTTACTGGACTCGACGCATATATATGCGAAAGACAGTGCTCAAATATGAAGTGAATAAAATGGCTTCGATTCTCGCTCTCATATACATATACTTAGAAATACTTTATATGTAAATATTTAAACACGAATTTACTTACGAGATATATTAGTGCGAACTTATCTGTCTATCTTCCGCCATGGTATCATAAAATACTGAATACACAAGCGTCACTCGTACAACAGGGTACTTGTCAAACGCGGTTTCGATATAACACGGTACAACATTTTTGAATTTTATAACGCGGTTTTGATATAACACGATTTCTCAAAAGTCCAATATGTATTCCGCTGCATTTCTTTTGCAATTGCTTTTTGTTTTCATTCTCATTTTATCGTTAACAAAAGCAGTTTCGATTAACATGCTTTTCAGAAAATGATTTCGAATTGATGGTGTAACGTTAAGTGGGTCGGTCTATCGTAATATAATGTGTACCTCGACTGAAAAATTAGCGTACGTGCATAGGGATCGGCATTCTTCTTTTAGTATCCACCACCAGTAAGGTACGCTAGATTTATTCGTTCGTTTGTACCATTGAAGGCCCCTGAATATATATATATATATATATTATATATATATTTATATATTCGTGTTGGCCGCAAGATTTTGCACTATTTTAACTAAATCTGTCCATCCGTATATTCGTCAGTCTATCTGTCCGTTACAGTAATATTCGCAATTGCGAAAATTGAAATGGAAATTTGGCTTGAGGAATGACGTCGTCCGACCAAAATAAGCTCGTACATGTTACTTGAAATTCATAGCAAAGGGGGTGGAAAGAGTTTTGTTACATATTTTCGCAGAAATATGTTATAGACAAGCGTCGATATTCGATCGCCATTTTAGTCGACAGTTTCAGCAAAACCAGCACCGATCTCCTGCAGTGTAATTATTTGTGTAATATATATATGAAAATTTGGCTCACATTTTCTATGAAAAAGTATATAAAGTTTCGATGTCACTTTTTTGTCACTTCTCAGCAGAATTTCAAACAAAAATTGAAAGAAAATTCGAAGCTTGTTCCTCATAAATTTCGAATGAATGTTGGACATATTTTTACTCCACTTATTTGCTCAAAAACTCATAAGGGAAGAAGGGATTTGCATATGCTATTGATATTATTTTTTTCGAAAAGTTAGTTTTATGAGAATGTGTATAACACGGTGGTGACATGGAGACGGTGCGTACTTAACATGATTATTATTTATAATTTTTGTTTTTTTTTATTCGACCGAAAACCTCAAACAATTTGCAACTAATGGTCCATGGATTTACGATATGATCCAAATTACTTTTGTGTCAGAGAGAGAAAAGGCCTCGAAATGTCGGCACTTTTTTTTTTTTTTTGATTTTTAAAAATTGTTTTTGTCGTTGTGCTTTTGGAAATCCAACGATTTTGAAAATCGAATCATTTTAGTAACCTAAAACTGCTTTTGAGGACACATGGGACATTCCGATTATAAACGGTTTTCGAAATTTTTTGAAACAAAAACTAATAATGGATTTATTTCTTGCTTGTTTAGACGATTTAATTGGGTTTTCAAGATATCAATATGCACCGTTTCATCTTGAGTCCAGAACAAAGTAAATATAACCTTTTGAAACGTGGCTTCGTCGCTCGAAAGCTGAATATAGTTGTTATTCGCATCTCTCAAGTCTGATCGATCCTTTGCAGTTTGTTTACTGAAACATTCTGTTTGATGTCATTTTTTCAAGTCGGTTTAGTAGAGGCGTCTACTAGGAAGCTCCTGTATAAAAACCCAAATGAGATAAGCGCAACTGTTTCGAGGAATTGTTGTTTAATTCAAATTTTTCCACTGGCATCGTTGCACGCGCACTGATCTGCCCATTCAACCGATATTATGCGATAATAAGGGGAAGTACTAGCTTTAGCGGGATTTTTAAGTAAAACTATGTTTTGTAAAGAATGTAACCAATTTTTAAATAAATATTGGTAGAATAAAACTCCTGCGGTGGTCCAAAAACCATCCCCCACCTCAAATGTTAAAATCAGATACACGTTACACCTTATCATTCTTATTTTACATTCATTGCTATAGATGTGTAATGCGAAGCTTATGTAAGCTTCATGTTTCTTTTCGTGCTATGGGAGCTGGAGGCGGGAGTGTTCCAACAGCATGCACGATTTGCCATTCTCGTGTTACCTGGGTACTACACTTACTTTCTATAAACAATTCTACCACCTCTCTCTTTATCTCTCTCTCGCTTTTGCGGTAGTGTTAGGCGCTACTCCGCAAAGGCAGTTTGAAGCCGAGCAGAAAAATTGCTCTTCAGAGATTGAAGTAGATGTTAGTGTCTTTAATTATCCTACGCATCACGCATATATTCTCTGCGAGGTTTACTCACATATTACTGGATTTTAAGCGGAATGACAAAATCATTGAAATCTTTAAAATTTCTTTCTAGCTGTGAACCTAATTAATCAAAATCTTTAAAAAGATTGCGTAGATAGTAAATAAACTAAATAACTAAATAATAAATTAAATAAATAGGAAAGTTATATTCGGCGGGGGCGAATCCCGCATACCCACCACTTCTTTTCTCTCTTTCTTCCTTCTTTATTTTTTTCTTTTATAGTTCTTTCGTCTTTCTTTCTCTTATTTGATACCCATATCGCTATGGGTATTATTAAGAAAAATTAATCCATCAGCGGTGTCTGCTATATTCATTTTAGAATTAAGTCATTTGTAGGTAGATAATACATTTTCATTTAAGGAGTGTACAAAATAGTTTTAAGCATTCGGTGTTGTTTGCCTTATGATAAATGAGCATAAAACCTCAAAAAAAGTGAAAAGAAAAATAATGTAATCACTTGTAACTTGGCGTGGGCGTGGCGGATGTTTTCCATTTTTGCACGTAAGAAGTATAGTGCTTCGTCAAGTAAATGGGGCAAATTTCAGCCTTCTAACTTTTATAATTTCCGAGTAACGACGAAAAACCCACAAATTTTTGTTAAGAAAAACGGAGTTGCGCTCGGTTTATGCTCCACTGCGGACTTCTGCTCTAACTAATCTGGCCCATCTCCAATACCCACCTGCATGCAAAAACTTAAAATGTTTCTATCAAATTCGAAGTCGACATTTTCATTGTTGCGATCAAGAGAGTGCCAACAACAAACGCCACGCAGACGGACAGACATGGTTAAATCAATCTAGTATTTCAAATTGATCAAGAATGTATATACTTTATAGGGTCTCTGAAGCTTCCCTTTGGATGTTACATACATCCTTCAGTATGGGGTATAGTAAGTAATTAATACTTATATATAATTGCGTTTAATAAATTCTCGATACTGTTATACTGTTGATAATGCTCGAAATAATATTAAACGTAATCGACAAAAAGTTGTTGTTCATCTTCCAGTAATATTTTTATGGCAAAATGATCAATATCCTGAATCCTTCACTGCCTACGATCTTGAATTTCTCTTTCTTTCTTTATAGATTATATTAGATTTTGTAAGCGTATTGTGTATGAGAACTCGCACATCTTTCATATCTTTTTTGTGGATATATCACGGAGTGTTGTTTATTTTTATCGAGGGGACGTCAAGTATCTGCTCACATTTCTCATGTAGAGTAATAGTAAAAACTGATTTCTATTGACCAAACTGAAGGATCGATCAAACTCGGTTCGATATCGGACGATTAAATTTGCAAGCATTGTAGTCGCAACTTTGAACCAGGCTATCGTCTAAGTGAATTATGTTAAACTCTTACGTAGGTGATGAGTTACGTAAAAATTCGGACTAAACTATATTATATAAAACCGATTTTATTCTGTATTGTGATTATTCTTCCATTACAACGAATTTCCTGTTTATTGAATATATTTTTATTTGCTTTTCCGAAATGACATCATCAGTTATTTCAAATAAGCAAAAGACACAGCACAGCATCTCGTAGAGATATAAAATGAAGGCAAGAATGTTCTTGATTTGTTTAACAATTATTTGCATAAATTCTGATAAATTCATTCATTTACAGAGTCATTGAATTGATAAATTGATAAACAAGGAAAGCAAGAAAACTTTGTTCTACTTAGGTCGTATCTTCGATACCTATTTCACACATCCGAAGTGTATAACTTTTCACATTATTTTACTTGTGCTACAACGTATATTAGGTGTATGCGGACGTATGTAATAGCCAGAAGCGCTTAAGATAGACCCACTTTTTATTATAGAGAAGCTTGTCTGTCCGCCCGACTGTCTGTCTTAATTTTTTCTGTTCAACCTATAGGCCGCAAGTTTTTTTTTGGGTACTGACGTGCTTTGATCCAATGACAAGCCCTATTGAAAATGATTTCGATCGGACAACTTCTTCAACCATTTACCTCATAACGCCTTATTGCGAAAAGCCAAATATGGGTAATTGTAGGGTGATGCAAGCCTATAATGCAGGCCGTTATATACTGCAGTGTTTTTGCTTGTTTTTAATTATGGATATGTCCGGTTGCAATCATTTTCACAGATAATTAACTATTACAATATTCTTTATAATTTATAGTTTCGCTGACGAAAATACATTGATATTGTCTCTAGTTTCAAGTTTTTTCAAATTTTGTGTTTGGTTCACACTATATTTGTAAATTGATACTATTGTAAAATATACAAGGTGTTGAAGTAAGAAATATAACAAACTTCTGTTTATAGTAAATAAATTGTATGCCTGTTTATAGTAAATAAATTGTATGTCAACTTTCCTTCCCTTCTTCCGCATAAGGGCTTCCATAAAAATGTTGTAATTGTTGGTATTTTAATATCAAAATAAATAAACAATTGTCCTAACAGAAGGGGGGGGTGTAGGGTATTTATTCCTCGAGGGATTACCAAGAAGAACATATCAGATTTTTTTGTAACTCTCTTCTTAAAATTCTACTATTTTGCATTTCTTCATAATAATGTGTTCGTTTCTTATTGTATTTGCAGACATGTTATTACTCTTTTCGATTTTAACAAAACAGTTATGCCTTCGTAATGGTCAGGTAAGAATATATGCAAAAAAAAAAAAAAAAAACAATCCTGCAGAATACATGTTCAAACATTTTTTTTGAAATTTCTAGATTGTATCAATATCAACAATAACAACAAAAACAACATTCTACTCAACATAACAGAAAATTTATTAAAGGAAACGCAAATTTTCTTGAAAAACTCAAAACAGAACAAAATATTGCCAATACATAAAGCTCTTAGGAATTTAGAACAAGAAAAACAACAAAAACAAAATAGCATATAAAAAAATTAAACATTATCGGAAATTGTGCAGGGTCATAATTAAATTGTAAAATCAATAGAAAGCAGCTCCCCATTAGTTAGTCGTAATTTATTTAATAGCTACTATAAGTTAGACTCCATTTTCGGTGTGGACAGAGGCCGCCAAATAATTAGGTTTTAAAAACCTCAATTTGTTTACTCTATTTTTTTTTTTCTTTTTTTTCGGTTCCTCACAAAATCGAACATTTATTTAATTTAATTTAATTTAATAAAATTTTGTAATCAAGCATTAGTTTTTGTCTCGAGTCACATAATCGGCGATTTTCGTTGTAATTAGTGGAATCACAAAAATGAAAATTCCAAAGATGAAGTTTAAACGCAAATATGGCTGTTTGAATATTTGAAAAACAACAACAACCTTAATAATTATAATAATACATTAATTTTTTAAGTCCCCTTAAAATACACACAACACTCTTTTTTTGTATTAATTTCTCCCAAAATATTTCCAATTTCCAATTTTCTACTTTATTTGGTTTTTTATCCTTTTTTTTGTTCTTTGTTTTTCTTATTAACTAAGAGAAATATATATGTAAGTTTTAATCCTGAGCGAGGTGGTTCTTCGTTAAAATATTTCGAATTTCGAATTCTTCTTCTTCTGTAATTGTAACACTTCGGATAATTCCAAATTTGTTTTTGTCACAAACTCATATTAGAATCTATAATTCCATAATTATCAGAAATTTTTTTTATGTTAGTTAGTGTATAGTGTTAGAGTTCCTTAGAAGAGTTGGATTGTTGAGAAAATCATAAAAGATGGAGCCTTATTCAACGGAATTGCTATGGTTAGTTATTGTGGGTTTTATCATAGCATTTGTCTTGGCATTTGGCATAGGTGCCAACGATGTAGCCAATTCTTTTGGCACCAGTGTAGGCTCTGGCGTGTTAACTATACGGCAGGCCTGTGTCTTGGCTACGATTTGCGAGATTTCGGGCGCTGTTCTAATTGGTAAGTAAAATAAAACTTATTGTGTAGTACTTTTAAGTCATTAATAACTGAAATAAACAACAATTAATTTTTAAATTGTCTTATGTTTATGTTTATTTTTTTTTTTTTTTTTTAGGTTATAAAGTGTCCGATACCATGCGTAAAGGTATTTTGGAAGTCGGTCTTTATGAGGGCCACGAGGAAGAACTTATGTTAGGTTGTATGGCAGCTTTGGCTAGCAGTGCTATTTGGTTATTGGCAGCGACTTTTCTCAAATTGCCCATATCGGGCACGCATAGCATTGTGGGATCAACTATCGGATTCTCTTTGGTAGCGAGGGGCGCTCAAGGTCTAAAATGGTCGACTATGGGCACTATTGTGGGCTCTTGGTTCATCTCACCCGTACTTAGTGGTTTAGTTAGCATTTTGCTCTTCTTAGCTATAAGAAAGTTTATTCTACGCACCTCTAATCCCCTTAAGTCTGGCCTACGCTCCTTGCCAATTTTCTATGGGGTGACATTTTTTATAAATGTTATTAGTGTCATGTTGGATGGTCCTAAATGTAAGTATTTCAGTTACACTTTTATCCCACGGACATTTAGCACATTATCATATGAACTGAAACTTGTTGCAGTACTTTACATGGATAATATACCCACATGGTTGGCTGTGAGTGCTAGTTTACTCTTGGGTTTATTTGTAGCCATTTTAACTCAACTGATTGTCGTACCTTGGCAAAAGCGTAAAATTACTAAAAAATCGCGCGCTAAAAATCCAGTTAAATTTCAATTCGAGGATTCTATAGGTAAATAAATCATTTTTCTATAAATCATACCATCGCTAGTAGACTGTACTGCATGGTGGAGTAAAAAAATTTTTTTTTTTTTTTAAGTTTATAAAATTATAAAAATATTTGTTAATAATAAGTATTTGTAGAATCTTCGCCGTCCGGTAGTCCCAAGAAGAATCGTCGACCATTGTCATTGGTTAGTGATGGTAAACAACTGCCTGCCATAGCTGAGATTACTGAGCTGGTCTCGTTATCTGCTGATTCACCGAAAACGTTTAAACTAGCCTCATTTGCTTTTAATGGCAAGCAAAATGGCTTAACACCCGACAGTTATAAAATTAATCCGGATATTATTAAAAAGGCTGAGGATTTATTGGGTAAAGCCAGTTTGGACAATACCGATCTAACGGTAACTAGTTTAAATTTTATCGATGAACATCAAAATGGTAATGGTAGCAATGTCAACGGCGGCGGTGGCCATGCTTTAAATGGTTACTCAAATGGCATACGTAAACAGAACGGTATAAGAAATTTAGAAGAATGTTTCAAGCCTCAAATGCAATCGCCGCAAATGGAGAAAAATTTAGCAAAAAATGTTGATCTACCTAACGTCGCCACAGTCGCCGCCGCCGTAAATAATAACATCACTACCAAAGATAATACTGCCGGTAAAGAAATTACTAAAGATGAATGTGATAAAGTTTCCACTACTAACCAAAAAAGCCTCAAAGCTGTGGAGAGTGTCTCTAGTTTGGAAATGATGATTTCTTCAAATTCAAGCAAAGTTCCTTTAATCGAGAGTAAGGAGGAGAGTATTAACGGCTATAAGACCAACAATCAAATGGAGATCGAAGAGGAAAATGAAGAGGTTTCCATGTTGTTTTCGTTTCTGCAAGTACTAACAGCAACATTTGGCAGCTTTGCTCATGGCGGCAACGATGTCAGGTACACACCTAAGAAAAAAATTATAACAATTCAGAAAAATTTAACCTTAATTGATTTTCTTTTATTTAGCAATGCTATCGGTCCCTTAATTGCTTTATATATGATTTATCGCGAAGGTTCTGTGATGCAAAAAGCCGAGAGTCCCATATATATTTTAATATATGGTGGTATTGGCATTTCAATTGGTCTATGGCTCTGGGGCCGTAGAGTTATTGAAACCATAGGCAATGATTTAACCAAAATTACCTCATCAACGTAAGCATTAAAAAAAGAAAAAACTATATCTACTTATATAAATGTGTATATATATAAATATATATATATGTGTGTGTATGTTTTAGCGGTTTTACCATTGAAATTGGTGCTGCTATAACTGTACTGCTGGCCAGCAAAATTGGTTTGCCCATTTCGACTACGCATTGTAAAGTCGGTTCAGTTGTTTTTGTGGGTCACATTAGTGCAAAATCCTCGAATAAAAAAAATAAACTTCTGATCACCAATAATACAACGTCCACAAAGGACTCTCAAACAATAGAAAATATTGATCAGGAGAAACCAACTGAAAAAGGCAGCGTTGATTGGCATCTATTTAGAAATATAGCTTATGCCTGGATAGTAACAGTACCCGTTACGGCTTTACTAAGTGCTGGTATTATGTTCTTACTTTCCCTGATTGTTTTATAATAAACGCAAGGATAGTTACTGTTGACAGATTAAAATAGCATAAGTCAGTAAAAACAAAAACATCAACATCTAATTGTACTTATTTATTGTACTTATACGTGTAAACATACTTACAAGCATACATAAAAACACATATTTAGAAAAAAAAAAAAAATAAGAGGAAATTTTAACTTATAACAATGTTTGTATGTGTACTATAGAATTGGATAAGCATAACAGTGAAAGGAAATAAAATTGAACTACAAAGGAAATCAAATCCAAATGAAGACACTGGACTAGTTCGTTTTTAAAAGAAACAAAAAAAAAATATTTATAAAATACTTTTATATATAAATTTTGTAAATTTTGTTCAAAAATTGATTTCACATTGTTTCTTTTTATACCCACCACTGTCCGATGGGGTTATACTCATTTCGGTTTTTTCCATAATGTATGTAACACCCAAAAAGCAGCTTCAGAGACCCTTGAAGTTCTGAATTGATTAAACCATGTCTGTCCGTCTGCGTGACGTTTGTTGTTGGCACTCTCTTGATCGTAACAATGAAAATGTCGACTTCGAATTTGATAGAAACATTTTAAGTTTTTGCATGCAGGTGGGTATTGGAAATGGGCCAGATTAGTTAGAGCAGAAGTCCGCAGTGGAGCATAAACCGAGCGCAACTCCGTTTTTCTTAACCAAAATTTGTGGGTTTTTCGTCGTTACTCGGAAATTATAAAAGTTAGAAGGCTGAAATTTTCCCCATTTACTTGACGAAGCACTATACTCCTTACGTGCAAAAATGGAAAACATCCGCCACGCCCGCATAAACTTACAAATGATTACATTATTTTTCTTTTCACCTTTTTTGAGGTTTTACGCTTATTTAACATAAGGCAAACAAGACCGAATGTTCGAAACTATTCAATACGTTCCTCAAATGAATATATATTATCTGCTTAAAAATGTGTTAATTCTAAAATGAATATGATAGACACCGCGATCAATTTTTTCGTAATAATACCAGCGATATGGGTATCAAATAAAAGAACTTGGAGAGTAGAATGCGAAAGGCATAGTGGTGGGTATGTGAGATTCGGCCCTCGCAGAATATAACTTTCTTGCTTGTTTTGTTATTGTCTCGATTTTTTCTAGTTCTCAATGAGTTTTACATGAGTCATAATATTTACTGACATTGGTGTGCTTTTTTCTCACAAAAGATCGAATTGACTTTTTTTTTTTTTCTTTTTTTTCTTTTTTTTTCTTTTTTTTTTTTTTTAAATGGTTACCTTAAAAGAAACGCAATCAAAGCAAACCAATATAAAATCAATACAACGACTACAAGAACAGCTGTATTGACTCCTGCTAAGGAACCAAATGAACAGGCATTGGTTATATATATATTTATATATATGAAATGGTATATGTATATATATATGATATGGCATATGTATATATATATAATAAATGGTGTATATATATATATAGGTATAGTCTAGGAAACTTTTCCAGCTCTTCTGTTGCCTGGGCTCAAAGAAAATTTCCATAAAAACTGTAAAAAAAGAAAAACCCACCTCTTCAACTTGAAATTTCGCACTAACCCTCATTGACTGAGTACTTCACATTTTATAATTAAATGTAACATCATTGGTTGCTTTCGCACCTTGTTTCCCTTATGCAAAAAAAAAAAAAAAAAACAATACAACAAAACAACAAAAAGGAAAACTTATACATATTTTCTACTTGTTTAAAAGTAATTAAAGCCATTAGTATATATTTTATTTATTTATTGTTAGTTTTTTGTTTTTTGAACTCTTTTCCGAGAAACTTTCCTATTTGCAAAGGGTGAACAATTTTCTTTTACTAAAATGCAAACCATAATTATAATGTATTGTCATTGAAATATTAAAATTAAAATTGAATACAATTAAATGGTTAATTATTAAATATTAAATGAAAATGAACAAATGCAAATTGATTATACAAAAAAAAAAAAAATAAATAAATAAAATAAAGCAAAATTGCAAAGAGAAAATTGTACTAAATTGTAATCATACTATGAAATAAAAAGAAAAAAAAAACGCAAGAGAAAAAATTTAAAAAATTTAAAACACCTTGTAAGAGGAATTAAAAAACTGTGCAATTTTCAAAATTATTTTGAATTTCTCACCTGTTTGGCCGTACTGAGATATAAAATAATTATTTATTTTCTTCAATTCATTCATAAAAGCGATCCTGGCTGGCGTCGCTGTACGGATCTCGGCAATTTTCTATTTTAGATTTATATCTGTCGATCGAGAACAATCTATAATGTAATGTGGAATGAGTGAGTTGACGAATCAAAATGTTTTTTGATAGCTACCAAAAAACACTCTCGAGCCACATATTCAAAGGGAAAATGAAGTAAAATATTGTTACGACATAACGACATCACGACATAATTGATACAATTAATGGGCATAAGAAGACCACCACCCAACCATTCTCGGTGATGATGGAAATTTCAAAATGTTAGAGAAATTAATGACAACAAATAATGCTGGTCGGATTACCAAAAGGTGTTTGGGTAGCATTACAAAAAAATGTAAGGACTACTAAACACTACGTCGGAAGTTTTTTGGAAACGTAATGTTATACGAGTCGCTTGCTGTCGAATCGACAGCGACCTTCTTTTGCTTGTTGCTTGTACAACGGAATGCTTGCGATATCAATGGTGTCTGAATATCAATTTAATTCCAATCGGTACGCTTTTGAGGTTCATTTAAACTTTGAATTTAAATTTTTAGATTAATTCATATTGCATTTGCAAAACTACTTTTTACTTTGGTTTAAATTAACAATCAACACCAAATAAAAACATTCGTAAATCTACACTTTGTCGTGATGTTAAAATTCAAGCTTTTCGTTCTTTTAACGAATTCTACCACGACGTGCCTCACAGTCGCACAATTAGGAAGGAATCTCGTAACTTGCAGAGAAAGAAGCCAAGCGACTTAAATCCTGGAATAGAGATGTGTTGATGCACTATGCGTGCGATCTTAGAACGATAGCTGCAATATCATATATAATAACTTTTTATGAGTCGTGAACTGAACCAAAGTTTATGCAGAAATGTTGTGTCTATTGTAAACATCACCCTGACCGCAAAAGCAAATCTATTGGCTTCAAGTTTGACAAAAACATTAGCATTTAATTGCTTGCAGGTTGGTATTGAAATCGGTCGAACCGCTCGCCTACTCGAACACGTCGGTTTTTCAAAAGGAATAAAAAAATTGATTTTCTGCTCATTACTCATAAACACTACAGCAGATAAATCTACGAAAATTTGAACGTATAGTCTATGGACGACACTATAGTGCCTGTACAAGAATGGTAAAAATAGCCTAAGCTTACTCGATATTATATCAGTGTATCAAAATTTTAATTTTAATTTTTCAATACCTTTGTAACGCACAGAAGCACGTTTCAAAAACTCTTACTTACTCTCACTTAAGCATGTTAGTCCCGGTATTTGTCCGTCTATTCAAATGTGTAATATCTGTGTTTGTCCCGTTCGTAAAAATGAAGATATCGCCTCAAAGTTTGCAAAACAATTTGAAAATGGTCCTAACCGGTCCAAGCGCACGTCTGCGACACCCACGCGCCTATGCAACAAAAACTGTGAACACCTTTTCTTTCCGTATGTTACTCGCTTATTACACATTAAGTACAACACATACACCATTTAAATTTCTACTTTTATTCTGAGAATAGACAGAATCAGTTGCGCCCATCCAGTATTGTAGAGTTTGAAAGTTTAGTTTTTTTCCTTTTTTTGGAATATTTTAGGATAACGGTGATGGGTATAAAACATACGCACCACTTGTGGTACAGGTTATATTAAGTTAGTGCGGACATATGTAGCATCCAGAAGGGCTTAAGCCATACCGATCGTATTATACCGAAACCAAATGCACTGATTTCGATTTGGACTCGATGCCTATGTTAATTTTTGTTTATGTTTAATTTTTTTGCCTTTAATTAATATTTAATAATTTATGAGATGCGCTCTTTTTTTCATTTTGATTTCTTCTTTCTTTTTTTTTTTTTTGATGCCATAAATGACAAGTCTGGTGGAGATTATCAAATTTATTCGCAGCATTAGGGTCTTTTACCTTTATTACCGAATGCTTCTAAGAATTTGAACTATGTGTGTGTGACTTATGTAGAAAATTTTCAGTTCCGAAAAAATTAAGTGCGCATTTGGTGAATCATCAGGGGAATTTTTACTCTTAATTATTATTATTTTCCATAATAAATGAAAATACACCTGGCGACTGCGCTGCACCTAGCTGCTGCGCTGTTATGATGTAGAGGTTTATAATTGTTGAAATAGTGTACGCTAGAAGACACACACTGAGTCTGAGTGAGCGAGTGTATTTTTTTACATTACTACCTTTTTTACAATGCATCCGTATGAGTGGCCGAGTAGGCAAGAGTCTCGACTAGCAATTCAATGGTCGTGGGTTCAAATCTCAAGTGCGGTAGAGTTTTTAATAATAATAATAATAATAATAATGATAATAATAATATTAATAAAAATAAAGCCGAAAGCCTTAGATGCTAGTGCTTTAAGACATTAGTCTTAGAATTTATTCTCTGGCTAAATTTATATAATAATAATAATAATAATAATAATAATAATAATATAGTGCATAACATACTTAAGTCTTTCTGTTAAGGCAGGAGATTAGTGTGTTTACCGAGTTAGTAATTGATTTCTGGTGATTTTTTAGAATACCGCAACCACAAAACTACAACTCCAAACACACAACCACATGTCGTATCCAGTTGTTGTTGTCGTCGCTGCCGCGGTCGGAAATAAGCGTAGGAACGGAAATAATTGTACAAACCGAAGTAAAAGTAGAATACAGAAATAGGAACAAAAGAATAGACGCCGCTGCCGCAATCGCAGTCGGGACATCTTGGTCGGGACATCTATTGTTCGATTGCGACGTATATTCTTTTATTTCTATTCGTATCTCTACTCTTATTTCCATCTCTATTCTTATTTCTACTTATACTCTTATTTTTGGGGCATCTTAGCCAGTTGCAGCGCAGCAGGTAGGTGCAGCGCAGCAGCCAGCACTGCAGTTACAATCACAGACGCAGGTCCACGCATTCTGACGCACATTGGCGCACATGTGAGCAAATGAGGACGCATGGAGACACATAGTGTCCAGCATGGCTAAATCAACTCGAAACGAAATTATGCTGATAAATATGTTTAAAAATGATTTCGACTCAAACTTTTTTTTTTTTAAATTTTGGCCTATAATTTTAATAATTTCCGAAGAACGAGCAAAAATCCAAAAATTTTTGGTAAAAAATTGAGTTCAGGCTTTTGTTGTGATCAAATTAACAAAAATGGGGGCGTGCTTCTGCTATGAGCACATTGGTCCATATAAATGCACCTAAACATAGACGCAGGTCGACGCACGCTGATGCAAATTTTTTCACTCTAAAAGGGAAATCTTTACCGCACAACACTCTACGACTACATCAACGCATCTGGAATTCAGATATTGAAAATGTTTTGTATGCAAACCCCGTCAGTTTTCAACTTTCATCTTACTTCATATTTTGAACGTAGAAGGACAAACAACGGAACAACGAAATTAATATGTTGCTGATCTACAAAACAAGAAATAAAATACATTTACTAGAGGTAGTCTTGGATAATAACTACTGTAAGCAAGTATATAGGCAAAGTCTGAAAAATTCTCATTTTATCAAGATAAGGATATTACTGAAATTTTTTATTTTGAGTTATTTAACCATTGCGAGCGTTACCCCCGTTTTAATTTACGGATTATAATATGAACGATATTTTCATTTTGAAATATTTCATCTCAAATTATACCACGTTTAAAACTACAACAGCACATGATGAATAAACTGGCTGATGTGTTTTCACATTTATCACAAAAAATATCCAATCGATAAAAACGTCACCTGTATTAAGTAGCCCTGACTTGTATTCAGAAGCTTATATTGGTCACATTAACATTTATTATTAACTGAATTTCTATTATTACACACCATGAGGATAATCACGTAGGTATTTGAAAGTTAGTTTCCTTTTTCGCTTTTCGGCTGGGGTGGCTTTAATGTAGTAAGTGATAGGCTTCAGTATTGCTTGACGTTTTTTTTGGCTTCACGTATGCACAAGAGCTATTAAATACACTCCATCATAGCTGTCAAATTACGCGAAAGTTAAATAGCTCGCGTCATGCGTTAATGTTGGTTATTCTGAATTAGTATTCATTGTTTAAAAAGCGAACAAATAACAGCTTTGATAAATTAATGAACAACACTAGATATTCGTTTGGGATTTTCGGTTTCTTTAATAATCCATATAAAGCCTTTCGTGCTCGCAAGCAACTAACTGCCTTTATTAAAATTGGCTGATTTTTCCTTTTAAGTTATCATAATTATAATTAAACTTTTTGTCTCGCCTAATGGTATTTTTACAAATTTGATAAATCCATAAATCAATAATCACTGCACAGGCATAGTTGTTAAGTTAGAATGGACAGTGCTAAACGAACTATTATAACTTAATAACTACCATTCAAGAGAGAGTCGTATCATTGAATCAATAATAAATCAATAATAATCATCATGGGATCTACATCATCATTTTTCTCTATCATTATTTTTATCGTTTTCATCTTATCAATCTGAAGCTCTAAAGAAGAATTTATTTGAAAAACTCATAACGTTACAGGATATATCAGTCTTATCATTTACAGGTCTGATCCATTCCACTTTTATCTACCAAGGAAGTAAAAAAGAAGAAACCAACCAACTTTCTTAAATTACAAAAGATTGAAAATTGTTTTCCTTCAACAATTTTGCAGAAATTCATTGGTGTCATCGTCCACCGGCCTAATCTTTTTACAATTATGTCGAATGATTCGTGTTCTTACGTTATTTCGTGCAACAGAAGGATCGAGATCCACGGAGAAGGATCCTTATGCAGCGGAAAAGGGTCCTCCGAGACACGTCCAATCCACTTACGTTACCTCTAAGTAGTACATTGTTCTGTGTGAGTACATTGTTTTTTAAATTTGCGAACAACTGCACGTATTAATGGTCACATGTAGATTTCTGCGGAAGTTCCGTGTTTCAAAAGTGATTTTCACTCTATTTTACAAAAACTTGGTCCGAATAGAGGTTTCAGGAAAACATACATACCACCGATAATGTGTTTAGCCATGACTTTGGAGTTAATAAGGTGTCGAAGTTACCGATAGCTGGCCGGTAGTGATCTTTTTTTAATGCTGCGCACCGTACATTTTAAGTGATTACATAAAATATGGTATATATAAAGTATGATATGATATAAAATAAAATATGATAAAAATGAAGTAAAACTTTGCAGGGAATTAGGGTCAAACTAATGTTTGGCTCCTTAATCAACAGTGAGATAAATTAAAGCATTGCATATCATTATTATATATTCAGGCGATAGCAGATATTCTTTGAAGCCGTGATTAATGACGCCGTACAGAAGTCTTTATAACATCTTCACACATATCATATTTTGCCTTGTATATTTAAATCTTTTTTATAATGGGTTTTCCTTCTTTGTGTGCAGCTAGAGTGGAATGCCCATTAAATCGTTATTAATCACTTATGTTTTGTACTCCTTGTAATTAAAATTACCGGTACCTTATAAATTACATTGTTCATGGCAACGACTCATAAAATATTATGGTTATATGCTTCTATTAGATAATATTATTTGCTTTTATTACATAATAACAATGATACTAATAAATTTGTCATAAATTTTAACTTACATTATGTTTGCCGATTATTTCTCTCGCATAGTTAGCTAAACTTAAAGTAATAGCGACTTAAGCAAAGCTTAAAAATTCTTCTTATTGAACTAGAACAAAAAAAGTGTTTAAGCGAGAGGAAGACGGCACAAAATATTGTTAAACATCTTGCATCTAACGCCTTTACTATCTGGCCACCGTAAGATAAGTAATCACATAATGCCATTGCCAGCTGTTTTTCGTTTTGACTATTAGATATAAATCAAGCAGTTATAGACACAGAATGCCGTCATAGATAAAATTAAAATAGATGCAAATGCGCTTAAATATTTCAATATTTTTTTTTTAGATAAAAAGTTAATTACTTAAAAAAGAAAAACCAATAGACACCCTGCAGTTTATTCAAAAGTTATATTTGAAACTTGCAAATTCCCATTCTTCCCATTTTTAATCCAGGCAACTCTGTGTAATTTTGACAATTTAATTGGACAATTGTTGTGTGTATTTCGTATAGTAAAGTTAAAAATTACAATAATTATTTTTATAATATTAAATAGGCAGTTAACAATAAAAACTAACATAAAAATGGCTAAAATGGCATTTCAGCATCAAGCCGGTACGGCTATGGAATGTTTAAGTGTAAGTAAGAAAAAGCATCTTATCCACGAAATTTTTAGTTATGAGGCCGGGAAAATTTAATATTTCCATCTAGATACCCATTACGTTGCATAAAGAAAAGGATTACGACCACGAAGGTAGAGAAATACTAAAATGTGGCTTTAAAATTGGCGGAGGCATAGATCAGGATTATAAGAAAAGTCCACAAGGCTATACGGACTATGTAAGTTTTACATGCCGATGTGGATCAATTTCAAATTTTTCACGCTTTTTTGCAATTTTTAGGGCATTTACGTTACCGAAGTACACGAAGGAAGTCCAGCGGCCAAAGCCGGATTACGTATTCACGATAAAATTTTACAATGTAATGGGTACGACTTCACTATGGTCACACATAAAAAGGCAGTTAGTTATATACGAAAGAATCCAGTTTTAAATATGTTGGTAGCCCGTAAAGGTGTCACATCATCATAAAAATAAGGGTATACTAATGCTTATTGGGAAAACCCAGTATCCCACATATTATTAAATTTAAGACTTAATTGTGGCTAGTAACAAGCGGCTCTCCAACGTTCAACAATCGTTGAAAACTTTAAGATCTCTGCTAAAGTATACTAATGTTCAGACCCATTTCAAACGTCGATAAGAAACTTTCCTAATTACTGTTGAAAAGACGAAAAAGCATTTTAATGCCATTAGCACAAAATCTGGCCAGGAGAAATTCCAGCTAAAAATAAAATCATGATTCTGAAAGGAAAATAAACAGTTGTGGCCAAATTACTTATGTAAGATGTTATACATTAATGGAATTTTTAAAAAGATTCTGCTTTTGTACTTAAGAGAGAGACAGTTTTCCAGTATCACCAGTGTTCTTATTCCACTTCCCTCAACAAAGAGTCGTTCAGTTAAAGTTTCATGTGATAATAATAACAACAAATTAGTTTTTTATTATTTTTTTTTTCTATATATACAAAAGTGTAATATGAAAATATTTCAAAGAATTTTGAAAGAACAACCTTTATTGGAAATAAGAAGAACATTTTTTTTAATCTTTTTTTTAAAATAATATTAATGATGAAAATGTTTGATTATTTATAATAACTGAAAGTAGTTTATGCACATTACCGTGAACCTTAAGCTGAACATTGGAATTTCAGTGCAAGTTTAATTTTGTTTTTTTAATAAATTTTTATTTAAAAAAAATCTCACATGATGACATATTGTATGTAGTCTAAAAAATGTAAGCATATGCGTTGAATTTATCTATAGGTGATTCTCCAACAGTGCAAAACTCGTTATTAAGAGGTCGATGAGTTAAACAACTATGAAAGGAAATGGTAAACGTAGGTATGTTATCTCCTTTCTTTTCGGCGTTAAATCTAAAACGATTTTTGCTAAACTTCCCCTTGTGTGTAGCGAAATCAATCGAACATATTGTAGATTTTAATGTTTTTTATTTTTGCCGTAACGTTCGTATTTGCTTTTGGATGAATGCCATAAGGCCAACGGTATTACCAACGAAGGGAGAGACATAATTGCAAAGGCAAACCAGTCAAAGAAATGAGAAGAAAACCGCTTATTAAATTCACCCAAATTTACAATGCCACCTTCTCCGGGTTCAGAACTGATTGTTAACTGTAGCTATAATAAGGAAAATGGAATGAAAAGATTTCTTTTTTTATCTGGAGCAGTGAACACGAACCTTTTCAGCTTCCTCTATTGGTTTGTAAGTAATTTCGGCAGCAGTAAAGTTGAAATATCCATAAGACTTGGGACGCACGACAAGCACATGGGTGTAGTTAGCTTGAGGTGCTATACGTTCTATCGTAGCCGTGGGTTGGCCACCCACGATTTCAAATGCCTCAGGATGAAAACCGTTATCAACCAGTTTGACATTGGTCGCAGCACCATTGCCTACATTATAAATAGTGTAGCGTACAAGTAAATCACTTTGTTCCACTAAATATTTATTTAAAATTTGTTTAGAAACCAATAACCGAGCACTACTTTCATCGTCTGTTAGGCATTTAGTGATGCTACATAAAATCCCAGTCATTAATAGTAGAAATTTATACATTCTGCAAAAAAAAATATTTGAAAACTTATTTGTTGACGTGTTAAAGTCTTAATAAATTTGAGACTTTGAAGGTTTTAGTAATAGACTTTCTTAAAATAAAGTGTTTCTCTCAATTTAGTGATAAAGAAAAACTCACTTTTTTGGAAATTTTTGATCGGTTTATAAGAAGAAAGAATAATCCTAATAAAATCCTCTGCCTCGTAGGCTTTTAGAAAATTGAATGAGTGGAGCGTGTGTCGGTTGACGTGTTAAGCTTCGTTAGTAAATGTCATTTTTCGTTTCTTTTCAATTATACACAAAATGTGAATGATTTATAACGTTTGCATTACTACAGATGTTAGATGCTAGGTGGTTAAGAAAATGTTTCTTATTTAAATATCTATGTTAAGTTTAAAAGTCATTTAAAAATCAAAGAAAGAACACCTTTTTTTATAAAATTTACACAGGTAACAATTGCAATGCAAATAAATTCTCAGTTTGTATAATTACTTAAAAAGAATTTCTCATATGTATAAATACATCGTATCAAGTAACGTTCAAATGTATAAGTGGTGTTCTTCCCCTTCTGTTCCGTAACAAGTTCAAAGTATTGCCTTTCATATGAAATCCTCAAATCTATATTCCTAGAATCCTTAGGTTAATCTTTGCAAGGTATTTGTGATAAGAGTTGCTTTCTCTTAAACTCCTATACTATTTAACTGGCCACGTATTATCCTCAGCACATAATATATGTGCTTACAGGTTGGTATTTAAGCTGATACTGGTTGGGACCATTGTCGTTCCCTCAATGCATGATTCTATACTACATACGTCTATGTAGATTTGGTGGGGAAGTCAATTTCAGTGATTAAGTTAGTGGTACGACCACATTCACGTATTCATGTATTACTTGAAGGTAACATTCACGTTTATTGTACTGTACGGTACTTACATACTGCCTAAGTCCATATGGGTTACGGAATAAGTAAATAAATAAAGAAATATATGCATATACCAATGGTTTTGTTTTCATGGGAAGTTCAATGTAATTATAATAATTTTGCTTATTTCAATATAATTTAACGACGTCTATCGAATTTATTTTTATAATGTGTCTTGAATTTTACTCATTTCCTTTCGATAATAGAAACGAAACGGTTAATATTTGATTCAAGGAAACCCTTAAAATTTTGTTATTTCTTTTTGTTATTTATAGCTTAAATTTTTATGTAGGCATTAAATTAGGATTTTATTTATTTTCAAGTTTCATTTCCGATTTCCGACCATATTATCAAATTACCGGAGAAATTGTACAAATTCTTTATGAATACCTTGTTAAGAAACCTCTGTTTTACCAATTTAAAGGGCACGATTTGCTTTTGGCCTCAATTCTTAGAAAAGCTTTTCTATACATGCCTCAGCCTTCTGTTCAATTAGTAATAAAAACATGGACAAACGGAGAGCTTAAGTCATTAAAGCAACAAATTAATATATGACAACAAGAAATAGGATGGGCAAAGTTTGCTTAAGCGAAAGCCCTCCCATCGCCCACAAATCCACCTAGTTCGTAAATGCTTACTTTTAAGAAGAGGATTGGCATCTTTATTAAATTCATTATCCGTCATGAACATATCAATTCAAACGCGAACGTACAGGCCGAAATAAACTTCAACAACAAAAATTTACAATGCACTCACTTCATATTATCCTCTTCGTAGTCCTTTCTCCAGCAAGAATTTTATCATTTATTTACCACTGATTGTCTCTGGAAACGTTAATAGTTAAAACAGCAATCTAGGCTTCAGCAAGAAAAAATTCTCGTTCATAGCGACCAAATGGTGGAAGTTAATATTATTCATCACACTTTGTACATATTGCATAGTGCATCACTCACTGATGATTTTCATAATAGCGGCAACTCTCCAATCGTTATCAAGGTGGTGCTCTCGAACCTTCCTGATAGTCCATCAAAACAAATCAAATTTCTATTGAAAAAAGTTGATTGGATTATCTGTTTCATCATGATCAAAATGATTTGCACTGCTGTGCATTTTATCACACCCAAAACCATATTAAACGTGGATTCCACTCTTGGTGGAACCACAGCCTAATTTTCCTAGGCAATCTACCGTCATCTGCCCTCCAAGCGAGACTGTCGTCGAGGCACACGAAATATCTAATCACTTCGGCGAAGTGTACTCTAAGCAACTTCTCCCGGAGTTTCATTGAAATCATGTTACAACTTTCTCAATCGACTTCGAAAAAGGCTTTAGCAGAATCGGTCTAGATCATATATTAAACCTTTTGAAATTTCGGAGTATTATGCGTAAGTTTTTCAACCACATCAAATGTTTAATGTTCCAGTGACGACTTTTAGTTAGAGTGAATAATCACCTTTCAATATTTTTTTCTCTAGTAAATGCGATTGCCCAAGGTCCTCCTCCGTCTGTCACACTTTTTTCAAATCGCTACCATTAAACTAGGTAAGATTTTTTGCCGCGTTATATTGGAGAAGGAATGACCACCACTTCCAAAGTAAATTAATTATAAAATAAAATAAGTCAAAACATTATAGACGGCCAAGGGCCACCGTTAGATACCCTTCATCACTTCGCTTCATACAGTTATTCCTGTCCAAGAATAGTTGGTCCTTGGGATAAAACACGTCGGTGTACCGAATTTCTTTTTGTAGGTTGAACAAGAATAAAGACGGACAGACAAGTTAACGCTAACTTTTTATGTATGGCGTTAGCTAGGTGCGTTTTCAAGTTTCGACTTTTTTATTTATACGTACGTTGCTGAAAAGGTGCGAGAAACGCTTTCTCGAAATTGTCAAAATAGGTGTAGACAAAGGAACTAATTACGTTTTTTTTAGTTAACTACCCCTCATTTGATAGGCGTCCCTTAGAGCCATTTATGTGAGAGTTATGTATCATTTTTGTCATTCGAAATTTACTTCGAAAAAATATTGGGAAAAAAGGCGGGAAATTTAAAGTTATCATGTTATAATCAATACAACATAAATAAAAGCAAAATTATGTAAAGTTTTTGATAAAAGGAAATGAAGTAATTCAAGTATAATTCATATAATTTCATATTTTCATTTCTTAGGCAAACTTTGAATTGCGTACTTGAACTTTGAATATATATCATTTTATTTGTAATTTTGACAAAAAATTTTAAAGCGAATCTATTTTTCATATTTTGTATTGAAAGTGCAGAAGATAAGCCGCTTATTACTTCCTTACGCCTTCGCTGGAGATCTCCCGTCTGCTGCACAAACATTTTCAAATTTTCCCATATTCCTTGGATCGTATCTGCTTAAGTCATATTTTTAAGCTTTACACAATTGATTACAAGTTTTGGCGAATTAAGAGTATTAACCAGACAATTGGAGTAAAAAGTGAAAAAAAGAACTAATTCACTTCACACTCATCTTTCACTAATTTAACATTTTTGTTTTGGTTTAGCTATTTGTAAATAAACAACTTTATGTGGGAGTTCATTCCTCAATTTACAGCTGTTTCCTTTTATAAATGTAGCTCTAAACAACCAATATTAACGCAAAGCCTTTGTCGTTCACAATTTACTTTTGTTAATAAAAATTTTTCCGTCTATCAATTGCTTAATGGGCATGAACTGTAACAATGCAAAACACTTGAAAAAAGCAAAACCCATCCTGATATTATGCAGGCGGACTTTCGAAGTTTTTGTGGGTCAACGGAGACCCCTTTTAAGCAAAATTACTCTCAATAATGAGGTTCACTTTCATTGATATGAGTAAGTGCACAAGAAAACTTGAGCGTCTGTATCGTCGAAAATCCAAAAGAAATAGTCAAATAACTTCTTCAACTACAGCAACATGCATTCTTGGATATACGTAAGCATTCATACATACTCCCAAATCTACAAATCCTATATGCTATGTATATATGTGTGTGCATATAATATCACAGAGTGGGAAGCATTGAATTCTTTTAATATTGAAATAATTTTTTTAAAGTTCGCTTATCATTTCAAAAATGTACCCAACGCTAAAGTGCATGTAATGTAATGTAATGTAACATGTTCACGCTTGATTTGTCAATAATATCAAAATTCTATTAAACCAAAATTCTATTAAACCTTACATTAGTGTACGCGAACTTTATATATTATATGTTTTGCTTGCAGAACTTTATTCCTACGGGTACGGGTACGGGTAAGAAATGAAACAATTTCATGTGTCGTGTAAAACTAGTCAACTGCTGATATTTGTTCTTCTTCTTCTTCTGGTATTCAGAAAATTAACAACCAAATTCGCTGAGATGATATTTGTATGAGGCTGCATATTTCTATACTATGATTGCCATTTACTCTCTTTCCCAAATGGAGATATTGACTTCAAATTTGGTACATATATTGAAAATTTTTGAACGCAGATTGGTACTGAAAATGGGCCAAATTGGTGAGAGCAGTCCGCAGTCCAGCGTAAATGGACACAACTTCGTTGTTATAAACAAAAATTTGTTGAGCTTTGCTCATTACTCACAAATTATAAACGATAGAAGGTGGAAATTTGCCATGTTTACTTTGCGAGAAACTATACTATTTATGTGAAAGTGGGCGTCACGACGTGGTGGATTAATTTTTTCGTTGCAATACCGTCAATATGGGTATGCGCTTGGAGAGTAGAATGCGAAAAGCTCGGTGTGTTAATTCCAAATTAGTTACGGTGAACGTTTGGGTTTTTGTCGGTCTTTCTCTTTTACCTCTATTCTGTGCGAAAAGGGTAATAAATATGTATATAAAATAAAATGCTTTTGTCTCTATAATCCCTTATTGTAAGAGCTAAAGCAAGAAGGAAGAATTATAAAAAAGAAGAGTTATAAAAAGGAAGAATTATAAAAGTCCAAAGTCCGTCTGTAACATATATAGCTTTAGTTTATGGGTTCTCCCTGTAATACACCACGCACATGAAGGCGTTAACAGACAATTTTACATTTAAATATTTAAGAAGTTAGAGATTAAAACTAATTAAAAATGCGTACACTTTAGAAACTTAACTAGTGTAAAAGGAAACCGAAAACTACATAAATCAAATACTGATTAATAATTAATCAAATCAAATATGCTGCAGATGCAGTCCTTGACCCTTCGAAGGCTGCACGTTGGTCATATCCCAACTGAAGAGTCCCGGCAGATTATTGCCTTTTATTAGCTGTTCACGGAGACAAGGATGGGATTCTCTGAACTAAGCAAAAGATTTCCGAAAAAAGTTTCCCAAAAAAGGGAAACTTGATTCTAAGAAATGAAAATGTAATTCTAGAAAAAGAAAATAAAAATCTAAAATCAAAAAATGAACTTTTGAACATTTATGAAAATCGCTAAAATGATTAATAAAGAGAAAGGTGGAAGTAGGCATACCGAGGTAAGGAAATGCACCCTCCAACTTGTATACATGTACTCTCGCAAATGCAATGCATTTAAGATTTCATTTACCAGAACTATCGGTTCTGATAAATTGGCCTATCGCAAAAATATTCGTCGGCATAATGGACGCCAATTACAAAATGCAAACGAGAGAAATGGTCGGAAGATTGACGGAAAAAGAGAAAGTAGTAATAACGAATTTTAATGATGCAACAGAAAACAAAGATGTTATGGTATCAGTAATGACTGAGGAATCGACGATTATTCTCGTCAGAAGCCTAATCGCCTATTTCAATGTGCTTCTTGCTTCAGAGACACAGTTTATTTTTGAAATAATATATAAAATTGAAATAGCAGAGAGTTTTGAACTAAAAGTGCGAACATTCATAAACAGAAACTGAAGGTACGGAACATGCTAAAGAGATATAATAGAAATACTATTACGTACTGCCAATGGGCTTGCGGAGCTTGTTTATGTTAAAATACCTTAAAAGATACATAATGAAAACCCTATGTATCCTGAAAAAGAATAGAATAGTAGGAAAATGTGAACAAGATATTAAATATATCCCGGAAGGAAAATGGAAATCGATATCAATATACAATTTATCACGATCAATACAATTCCGAAGAAGAGAAGAAAATAAGAGAAGCGCACCTGGAAGCTCTTATTAGGACGAGCAAGTATCTATTGAAAGGTGTAGATTACCCGACTGAGGAAATTTTCCAAGTATTCACGAAGGCCATCGTTTTGCATTCGGCATTATTTTATTAGAGAGAACTAAATGATATTTTCCAAATTAAGGATCATTTAATACATATAAATATATATAATTATATATCTACATATATGTAATCAATCCCCTTTACATTAACTTGTTTATTATTATTTATTATGAATTTTTTGTTTACGTTTACGTTGGCTTCTTTATTTTTGTTCTAAAACCATATGTTTTTGTTTACATTTTCCTGTGAGACAATATGGTAGCGCGACTACCCAGTGGATTTAACACTTGGGAGTTTTTGATCCGAAAATGACGCCGAATGATGGAAACCTACAATGACTGAGCGTATAAAAACAAATTAGAAGAAATCCAAATTAAATTTGTCATAGATTACTTGAGAAGGAAGCACTGCGTCTAACAATAATAATATTATTAAAAAAGTTATCGAAGAAAGCAAAAACCACAGCTCTTCTTTAAGGAACATAAACTTCTAAAATTCCACTTACATAAATTGTATAAATTAGGTATTAATACACATATTTATCGCCTTTTATCTAAGCAACTGTTTTCATGTTTTCTTGTCTTGGTCTACATTTTTCTTCGCCTTTTTCTCTCACATTTCCAATAAATTCTCTTTTTTCCCTTGCGCTTACATTTACGATAACATCTGTTTCATTTAAATCTTTTAAAAAGTGCAACAATAAAATGGCAGAAAATAAGACCGTAGAATTACAACCCAGCAGAAAGGTTCTTGTCTTTGCTGATATGAAGCATTAGCGTTTGCCCAGAAATACAACAAAAACCACAGTAAGAGAATTTATTTGTAGAAAAAAAAAATAATTAAAAGATTATATCTATAGCGTTCCAAATTTAGAAATTATAAATTTGGTCACCTTAATTCACCGCCTTTAGATATAAAAGAGGAAAAATGAAAGGCAGAAAATAAATAGAAAACAAAATTCACTTTTGGGAATTTGCAGAGTTTACCACTGTTGCAATCAAAGAAAGTACAGTTTTAATTAAGATAATCGTACGATATCGTTTTTACCGGATGGTTTTTAATCCTCGATATGAAGCATTTATCCCAAAATGCGATAAAAGCAATAACGAAACAATTTATTCGTAAAAGAAAATTATTTAAAAACCTATGATATTTTTAAAATTTAATATCTGGTCACTCTAATTAATTATAAAAAAATAAGATAAAAGCGAAAGAAAAAACATACATTTTTTTTGTTTTTTTAAAGACAATTCTCTCCTTTTCCTTTGTCATTTCATGTTTCTTTCATTTAGTTGTTTCTTTCATTTACTCTTTCATTTCATTTTCATTCATCGCTCGCTTATCTAAGCGTTGAGTTTGTCGAGTTTGGTTCGTCGGAGAAAATTGACGTGTTTTATTTGGGTTGTGTTTTATCTCATTAACACAATGAATTTCATTTTTGTTATTCTTGCTTTAATTGCAAAACATAATTAATATAATTTTCAAGCACAAATAGACATAACCGAATTTCAAATAGTAATAAAAAAAGTCAAGTATTTCAATAAAATATATCAAAACAAAAAAAAAAAATGAAAAACTAAGAAAGTAGAGCAAAAGTGAATTATATTATGTGCAGAAAATTATTGGCTTGTTTGTGTGTATGTGTGAAAAAAATTTCAATATAAGAAATGAAAAAGTAATATAAGAGGAAGCACCACAACAAAACATAAAGTAATCTGAGAAAGAAAGAAAAAAATTAGTCTCAAGTGCAAATGCAGGCTAAGTAAAAAAAAGAAAAAAAAAAAAAAGAAGTGAATTCGCCTTAAGTAAAGAGGAGAAAAAATTAAAAATTTTGTATAGTGTGTTAGTGGATTAGTGTTTTGTCATTTTTGTACAATTGAAGAAAAAATTTGATTTGAACAAGGAAGAGAGCGTGATCTTGTTTTCTTCTTTTTTCTTTCTTTAAACGTAATTCTTTTGCAAACGTAATTTTATTGAAGCAAAAGCTGTTTGTCCGGGGAATAATTAACATTAGTGCTCGTCGTTGGTCAATCATCTCTTGTCGGAAGGAGTACAAATTATACATTGTGAACCTGTTTGAGAAAAAGGAAAACTGCAAAAGTTACTAACGGATTTTTAATATTTGCATTTTTGCCGAAAGGGTAAGTTCTTATATATTTATTTAATTAATTAATTATTAACATTAGAAGCGTTTTCTTGAGGTGTAGCGCTCATTTTGAAATTTTTTCTTCCTCTCTTTCTCTCTGCTTTGTGTTTTATAAAACCCCCCAATTCAAATTTTCTTTTGGTTTTATTGTTATTCGTTCGCTTTTTCTTTTGTTCCTCTCTCTCTCTCTCTC
Source organism: Glossina pallidipes (assembly GCA_000688715.1). Classification (NCBI taxonomy): domain Eukaryota; kingdom Metazoa; phylum Arthropoda; class Insecta; order Diptera; family Glossinidae; genus Glossina; species Glossina pallidipes. The sequence continues at coordinate 524,240 of KK499784.1, forward strand.
TCTCTCTCTCTCTGTTTCCATACGCCACTCTTATGCATGTGTCCGAACCGGTTGCTGCTATGTTAACTCTTTTTGTGCAAATTGTATATTGGCGCTTTTTATTTTAATATTTTTTGCCTTCTGCTGCTCTTATCCGTATATGATTTCGATTTTGTTGTTTTAATTATTGCTTCTTTTTTTTTTCATTTCTTTTGTCGTTTTTACTGTTAACAGTCTGAGCGAGCGAGAGCGACGACTGATTGAGTTAACATTGTGTTAATCTTTGCACTGCTTTTGAATTCCTTGCATTTTCACAATAATTGTTTTGACGTATTTTCCGCTACCCTTCGTCTAGCTTTTATCTATTTAGGTTAAAAAATTTGTCAATTAAAACAGACAAAAAAAATCTGTGATTATCTTAGGACGAATCATGAGTAACCAGCACTTAATCTTAAAAACTCTTAATTTATCATTAATTATGTTACATGCATATTGTATTTGTTACGATTTAAAGTCTGCCATAGGTTTTATAAACTCTTGATGAATATATTTTCAAATTATTTAATTTTCGTTATGGTATTATATAGTTAGCAGGTTTGTGGGCGGTGCCAACTTAATTCCTCACTTGATTTGTGAAATTCAACTAGAAGTCTAACGCGAAATGACTGCACCAACAACAGTCCAAAATAGGAGATCTCTTGCTGTTACAGTTAAGTGGTGTTGTACACGGGACATAGAAAATAATGGACAATAAATTGACATAGGTGTTAGAAAATAAGTAACTGTTAATAGCTGTTCGTATAAAGAAGGCTATTTGTTGTATTCATGTTTCATCAATTTCTTCTGTAAATCTTACTTAATAAGGCATGCTTATGTTAAAAAAAAAAAATAATAAAAAAAACGAAAAAAAAGAAACTGTCGATCAGCGACAAGTAATTAGGTCTGAGGTTGTTAGTCAGCGATATTTCTTGATAACGAAAGCAAAATTTATTTTACAAACAGAAAAACAGTTTTGAATGAAATCAGTTTAATTATTTACATTAGTTAAAGGAAAGAGTGATTATATCCCGTAATGGATTTATTTCCGAAAGCTGCTCATTTCAATTTGACTTGCGAGTGTTGAACACATGTTTGGCTATACTATTTTGTCATGATTGATTGACTATTCGACATATAGTTATGTAAGATTTAGTAGAAAATTCTGATTATATGAGCATATATGTGAATTAAAATAATGAACCTTAAACTTTCAGAGAGGCTTGAGCATCTTTTTTTTGGGTCCGTCGTACTCTCTTCAATTACTTTACCTTTCCTTTTTTTTTTTTTTTTTACCACCTGTGGTATGAAGGCTATATTATAAGTAAAATAAAAACACTAAGGCAAGAATGAATACGATTTCGAGCGCGTACACCTGTTTAGTCTTAAAACGTAAGAAAATGATAAATATATTTTTATACGCATACGGTTTTTATGCGATAGGAAATATGGAAAAATAAAGAACAAAGAAATGCAATACACGTGATTTTTTTTTGAATTTACGCATCAAGAGGAGCCGAAGCTGGCACATTTTCGTACGCGGCCGTACCTTTAGATATCTTGAATATGTGATCGTTGGAATTATTTTGGTTCATCTATTTGCAATTTTTTTCAATTTTTATTACATTAATCTAACTTCGAAATTTCTAGAGCAACACCTAAATTTTTTTTTTTTTTTATTTATACTCACTGAAAGATAAAATATATATATATATAATATAAATCGGATTCGCGTATATATAAAAAGACCTATACATTAACAAAGAAAAGAAATATCTTTTCATTCAAAAACAACAACAACAACAACAACAACAACAACAACAATAGTAACAACAGCAAAACACAGATATTTATATACATAAATAAAATCCCATCACATTCGCATAATTGCTCAGTTTGTTGCTGCGTTTTACTCGTTTAATCATCTTGCCTCTTGTCGTCGCTATAGTTTTCGTTTTTCTTGTTTGTGATGTTGAAAATTTATTGACCCCAACCGCACTGTTGCATTAACTGTTGCACTATTTTACAATTTATTGCATTAAATATATATATATAATATATGTATATATATATAATATATGTATATATAATTATATATATAATATATGTATATATATATATATATAATATTGTACATTTAAAATAATTTTAGCTTTAATTATCATAGAATTGCATTATTTGTAATAAGTGAAAAATTTAGCAACACGTATGGGTTAACATTTCTATTGGATAATCAAATTTGTGATCACTAATATGTGCGCATATATATATATATTTATATATATGCATGCATATATATGCATATATTATTTAATTTGTACGCACTAACCTGAAATATGTGCTTCACAATCGATGTCTTACATATTTAGTATCACTTTTTCTACGAAATTAATTAAAAGCGTTAATAGTTGGGTGTCTAAGATTCGATCTAAGCGAATAGAGCTTTCTTGCTTGCGTTTCATATTAAATGGTTGCTTCTTCTCTTCGCGTACTCTTTCTTTTTCTCCTCGTTCCTTCTCATATTGTTTATTTTACCTTAACTAGATGAATTATATGTAACTATTATATGTAATGACAATGACGGATCCTTTGCTCACTTTTTACTTATTATTTATTTATTTTTTAATTTTTTTTTTTTGTTTTTTCTTATGCGGAAAAGTTTCCCGAAATTGATACAATCTTTTTTTTATTCATTGTTCTGTTGTTTTACTCAAATTTTATTCGATCGTTATTTATAGTGTTATAATTTTGTATATATTTTTATTGCCTTCAATCATACACTTCTATCTATATATGTAACGTGTTTATGAATATGTATATAAAATTAATTTAACTATGTATTCGAATATGTGATATTATTTCTCTGTTTAAATGCATATGCATGTGTGCGGTTCTTTTATATTCTATTTGCTTTTATAGTATTTTTGATGATTTATTTCTGCTCGATTAGGTTTTTGAGTGCATTTTTTTCAAAAAAAAAAAAAAAAGCTATAAATTTTTCATAGTATTCAGATTGGTGTCAATAATCTGAAAGCACACAAATATACATGCATATGCTTGCTTATGCATGCTTTACCTTGTCTATCTATCAATGCACGTAAACAGTCAAACAGATATATACATATATACATATACGTCGTATATATGTACACGATTTCCACGTAAGGGGTTCATGTTTAAGAGAACACTGCAATTAGTTTCTAAAAAGAGATCATTTTACTAAGGCATTTTTATGTTAGAACAAAGTTTTCTTTTGTTATCGCGTTCATCTCTCTGACAAGATTTCCATGTGAATTATTATGCTGTAGAACGTAATATGAAGTATTGCAATTATCAGCATTTCGGCAGTATATTTACTTTAAATGGGCCGACAACAGTATTCATATTTTCCCTTTTTATTGTTGTATGATGCGATGAATTCGGCAGTAAGGTAGTAGTAAGTCCTTGAAATATTAATATAAGTGATTTTTTCATAAACTAAGCAAAAATATATACAAACTCGAGCTGCTTAGTTAAATGAGAATCACTTTCTATGGAATCAAGTGATCTACTAATTAGGTTAACTTCAGTATGTATTGGTGTTGGCGAGAGCGTTGCAGTGTTGCAGTGAAGATGCACTTAACCCGTTCTTCATTATTGCAAAATTCCGGTCTATCGTGTCTTATTTGGATAGAATTGCTTAAGAATTGTAAATGAATGCTAAAGTACATTTATTTTTATACCCACCACTGTAAGATAGGGGTATACTCATTTTGTTTTTTCCTATTAACAGCCAAAAGGAAGCTTAAGACACCCTATAAAGTACATATATTCTTGATCAGCGCGAAATTCTGTGTTGAATTAGTCATGTCTGTACGTCTGTGTGGTGTGAGTTGCTGGCATACTCATGATCGCAAAAATCAAGATAGCGACTTCATATTTCGTCTGCACACAGGTTGGCTTAGAAAATGGGTCAAATTGGTCAGAGCAGATGCGCGCAGTGGGGCGCAAACTGAACGGAACGCCGTTTTTTTTTAACAAAAATTTTTGGATTTTTGCTCGTTACTCGAGAATTGCTACAGTTAAAAGGCTGCAATTTTCACCATTTGGTTTGCGAGACACCCTACTCTATAGATCCTACAATGGAGCCAATCGGCTATGCCCACATAAATTTACAAGTAATTAGATTTTATTTTCTTCACTTTTTTAAGATTTTAAGCTTATTTAGCGTAAGACAAACAGGACCCAATGTTTAAAACTATTTTGTACATATTCCTCAAGCGAAGATATATTATCTGCCTAAAGTTGGATTATTTCTAAAATGAATATGGTATACACCACGGTCACGTGGATTAATTTTTTTTTAACAATACCAGCGGTATGGGTATCAAATAAAAGAGCTTGGAGAGTAGAATGCGAGAAGCTTAGTGGGTGATATGCGATATTCGGGCACCGTCGAATATAAATTTCTTACTTGTTAGATATTAAGAAATTTTTCAAAAATTGATTTTTCCTCTATATTTTGGCTCTTCTTTTTGGCCCCGCACTCCGCGCTCTGTACACATATTCGTATATTCTATTATGAAATTTTTTAAAATGAGCAAAACCTTTGCGGCTTCTTTAAGGAAATCGCTAAGCTTAAATTAAGAAAAACCATAAACAACGCAAAAGTGCATAAATTATTTAAAGATCGCATGCAAAGACTTGAAGACAACAATATGCAAATTTAATAACAAGTGAAAAAGTATCTGTAAAAAATTATTTAGTAAAACTCTTTTCAAGCAAATCTTGAAATATGTTACGATTCTCTATTTGGGGTTTGTTTGGTGGCATATCACTAAATTTTGTTGTAATAATTCGGTGAGAATGAGAAAAACTTTGTAAACATTGCAGTCTAATCTAATTATAATAAAAAAAAGTGGAAAGAAAATTTTCCCAAGACTTTTCGGTCTATATCCGATAAATTTGGAAAATTTTATACTCATTTGCAGAGTGTGGGATTATAGTAATTTAGTTATTCAATTTGCGTGTGTGCATCTCTCTCTCTTTCCCCCCCCTCTCTCTCTCTCTCTCCCTCTCTCTCTCTCTTTCTTTCTCTCTTTCTCTCTGTGTGTGTACAGCGTTCGTAATCTGGGAAAGCGTTGTTAAGGCTATGGGCTAGTGTGGCTTGACGCCATGAAAATGAAAACAAGAAGAAGCACATTACTCTGAACATCTAAGGTAGGCTTGCGTTCTGGCAAAGAAGAAAAAATTTTCAAAACAAATTAGCTCTTGCCAAATATTTGTACCGCCTACAAATAAGCATTCCAGACTTCTCAGAATATATGCATTCTTGAGCACTGGGATTAGCATGATCCATTTTGATCTTTCTGCTTTACGATTGAAATTACGATCACAATGTGAAACCTTGGTCTAGGGAAAAAATATTAACTCTTAGTATTTTTCTTTTCAATGCAAAGCTCATTAAAAGCTGCGTAAGGGGCCATTTAACAAAAGACTTAGAATTCGTTTTCATGTTACAAATATGATGTCAGGAATTAGGTGGAGTGACTAGCCAGCAGACCAGCAGGATGTGGACATGTCGATATCTCCATGTGTCTATCGGAAATGCAAATATGCACGTGTGACGAATATAGTGTAGTTGCCCCCCTACGATTGTACGAAAAAGAGGTAAGCGAACGATTAGAAAGCGTCCAGAATTATTTTAGTAAGTATTAGCTTTTACAAGTGGTCTGGATTGGGCATCCCACCACGCGTTCCGCTTGCTAATATGTAATGAATTTTTAATAGTAAAGAATTTCACCTACGCAAACGTGCACACACGCACCCAACTACATACACCACATACCACATTTTGTTGACAAAGCAGTTTGGAGCGAGACTAGTAAAGGATTTTGTGGGAGAGTTATTTGGCGTGAATTTATTTTGCTGTTGTTTCAAAAATCTAATCAGATTTTCAAAAAAGAGCATAAAAGTTTGATGGCGTTCGAGTTCGCCTTATATATCTGCGTTGTATATGTGCATTGTAAATAAATATGTACTGCTTTGAAGGTAGAGGTATTGCTCCACCTAACAAAATTTCATACGAGAGTGGAGTGGAGAACGGCATGTGCGCAATACAAGGCTACAGTAAAAATTGTTCGCCGGCAACATCAATTTGCCACACCACCACTACAATCCGCCTGTAACCACAATATTAATTGAAATTTTTTTGAACACAACACAACCTGAATTCATGCATGCATTAATGCTTGCATTTATCAATATAATAATGTACATACACCGTACACATACAAAAACATGCGTATGTCGAAAGTGTGCTGATTTGTCAATTTTGTGCTAGCGTAAGGCGGTAAAAGTGTATTTATTGTTGCTGCTGCTTGTTGGGACCTCTCAGCCAATTAAATGACCACATAAATATGCTTTAAATATGTATATAACAGCTATTAACATATGTGGATATATGGACATTAGCGAATGTGGATGATAGCACAACAACAAATTTTCAAACTTTATTATTTACGGAATAAAGCGGAGAAACAGAAACCAGTGATTACAAAAATCACAAACATTCTATTCATAATACTTGAGTGAACAATATAACATTGACCTATAATGTTATGGAGATTTTTTTGTTGTTGTCTACATACTTTTGCTATTGCATGTCCTTAGGTATCTCGTTTCATTGTTCATGTCACGTAATTTCTTTCGGAGACTTTAATAATTGTAAGAAGAGAAGAGAGTCTGCAGCAGATTTAAATCTATCAAAATCTGCTACTATCCTATCAACATATCATATTCAGATCGTTTCACATCAATCAATAGGAGATAAGAGGGCTATTGCGTCCCCATTCTGAAGAAGATGTACGTTTAGTGTGCCAATATATGTGGACATTATATCCCATATAGTGCTGAAATGCTGACCAAAGTTGTTTGAAGCCTTAATTTCATTGAGGTGTGCAGTGATGGGTGCATTTGAAAATTTCTGCAACCAGCTTATGCAAACCAACTCCCCCACATACTTTGGCCAATGCGTTCTTTGCTGTTTACAGCCGCGACGTCATGATTTAAATGCATTTTTTTCTTATTAATTTATCCGCAATAATCCGCGCATCGTGTTTAGGTCTTTTTAGAACATTCCACACATACTATAATTTCTTTGCGAAGGTTTTCATAGATTTTTTGTGTTGCCGGTTACACTCTAGCTGTAAGAGCTAAACAATGTTTAACGCGCTCCTTAGCTTAGCTGCTTATGAGTTAATACTATTTCCATACCACGTGTACCCTTTTCGTTACACGCTAGCGACTTTAATAAAGACGAGACTTTTTTTGTGTTTCTAAAAAAACAGTGAATATTTTCACTACGCTGCGCATACCGTTACACGTCTCAAACAGCATTGTAAACGTCTTTACATCCCATAAAATACGGAACGTGTTAATATGTAGACAATCCCTTCTAATCAATTAAACATCGATTATGGTGAACTTCGTTTCGAACTTTTTGTGAAAATTTTAATTTTTGTTTGTTTGTGATGTTGTTGTAGATTGTTTTGCATGGAATTGCTTTGCTTGATAAATGTACCCAGAAATGCCCACAAATTTATACAAAATTTAGCCGACTAATTGTACAACACTAGTAACGGATTACGTATGAAATAAGAATCGTACAAACGTAGGCGTTTTCCTTAGTATACCTTTAGTGTTGTGAGATAGCGAATCACTCGATTACTACGATATTTTCTTTATAAACATTATACGATTTTTTGCCAAGGTATTTTTGGTCGCGTCGTTGTAGAGCAACACTCCAGTGTTGTGTTTGTGAGTTATGTGTGACGATAGCTGTTTAGATCACGGTATCAAGGTATATAGCCGAGCAAAAATAAAAAGAATTGACAATAAAAACAAAAATATTTTCCCAAAAAGCTAGCTGCTGTTGACAGTTTCGGTTACGTAGCTACGTGTGTATGCATTTTGTTTTAAAGAATAACGATGTAGAAGAGATATTAAAAAATGTGGTTTAAGATTTTTTTTGTAGGTTTGTCTTTTCGTGTGACTCTCATTCAAGAGAAAAAAAAACATGTGACTTGTTTTTATATTAAACTTTACGCAATACAGTTTTAAAGTATCATCAGTAGTAGCAACGTCATCATCGTTGTCATCGTCATTATCATCTTCACCATCATTATCCACAAACATCAGCATCCTTATAACATTACCATCTTTGCCACGCCAGCATTATATGTTAAGCCTGGTTATGTCTGAGGCATATTCATTCGAACATTATTTCTATCTACGCCTGTATGTGTGTATACATAGAAAATTTTATTATAACGTCTGCTTAAATGTATATACATATATATCTACATACATATCTACGTACGTACATACATACATACATACATACATACATACATACATACATACATACATACATACATACATACATACATACATACATACATACATACATNTACATACATACATACATACATACATACATACATACATACATACATACATACATACATACATACATACATACATACATACATACATACATACATACATACGTACGTACGTACGTACGTACGTCCATACGCCGTTTTCGCAAGCACACACGTATCCATACTTCAAAAGGAACCCAACCCTTAGCTTCGTAAAACAACTAACCAAGTAAACCCTCTCCCCCTCCTCCCCTTCGCTTAAAGCAACAACATCTAGTCATTCAGCCACCTAACTACCCATTCAGTGTATGATTTGAAACCGCTAAAGTGCGTTTTCGTAGCTAGCTGCCTGTAAATAACTGCTAACACCGCTCGACGATTGGTAAGATGGTTGGATAGCTGCCTGGCCGGCTAAATGACTGACTGACTGACCGACTGACTGAGTAACTGACTTACTAATTGCCTTACTGACTGATAGAATGACTGACTGAATGGTTCTCTCACTTTATGCCATTAACTACCTCTCCCAGCGGTCATATAGAGGATGACTGCTTCTCAAAATCTTATTTAACCTTTTTTTAAACGATTTTTTTCACAAATGTTGTCTTTACTCTCTTTGCTTGTTGTTGCTATTATTTTTCTTTTCTATTTGCAATTGGTTTTTTCTTTTTATATTTTCTTTTTACTTTATTTCCCTCTTTCTTTTTAAATTTGGTTAGACAAACATCAGCGGAAACGATGGATAGGGTGCTTGGTATTTATATCGGTCTTTTTTTTTTGTTTTTTGCTGTTGTTTTTTTGGCATACACAACAAACTGGTTTTTTACATAATGTGCTCATATACATATGCACATACACTAGTACAAAAATACAAAATCGAACACACACAAACAGTTAGATTTTTCTAGGTGAAATAATAAAATTCAAATTTTAATTAAATTAGATTTTTATACTTTTTTCTCTTAAAAAAATTGGTTCAACAGCATGTTATCAATTAATGTTATACTACGCTACCCCTGATTACAATTACATATGCGTGCACACCAACCGATGAATATATAAACGCATATAAGTGTGTGAGTGAGTAAGTAAATGAGTGCATGTATGCATGCATGTGGATGTACGTGCGTGTGTACGTTTGTTCGTTTGTGTGTGTGTGTGTGTGTTTGTATTTGTATTTGTATGTATCCATGTATGTATGCATATATGTTTGTATATATGTATATATGTTTGTATATATGTAAGTATGTATGTATGTATGTATGTATGTATGTATGTATGTATGTATGTATGTATGTATGTATGTATGTATGTATGTATGTATGTATGTATGTATGTA
>KK499784.1:534396-548407 GCA_000688715.1 Glossina pallidipes
TACGTATATATATATATATATATATATATATATATATATATATATATATATATATATATATATATATATATATATATATATATGTGTGTGTGTGTGTGTGAGTGTGTCTGTGCATGTGTAAGTGTGTATGTATATCTTTATATATATCTGTGTGTATGTGTATGTGTATGTTTATATACGTATTCATATACTTTAGGATATACACAGAAAATCACAGGACGCGCCTCGATTTCGGTGATGTGTACCAACCCAGCAAAGCAACCAACCGAACAGTCAGTCAGGCAACTCGCCAGCCAGCCAGCATATACCTCTAACAAACTAAAATGTTAAATACATTTGTATTTTGAAAGCCTGAAACGCACACACTTCCATAAACAAATACATACACAGGTCCATACTCATAACTAAATACAAGTTTAGTATAAAACTGCATAGAAATGTTTAGAATTCATATTGTATTTGCCATACGTTGCATGCCTAACATGCAAATACACACAACATTTCAAACCATACACACAATCTATAATATTGTACAACTTGCACCATATACTATAGAAAACGTACACCTATGGATAGTTCCTTATCTTAATGCATATCCATATATATTTATTTATATATATATATATATATTTATATATATATTTGTATACATATTTATATATATAATATATACATAATGTCGTCAGCACAATACAGCGTAAAGGTTATATTATTTCTGCACATACACAAAAAGTAGTGTATTCACTAAATACTTGTACTAACCCGGTAACCAAACGAGCTCCTCGATCTCTCATCCTATATGCTTACGTATATATTTTTACAAGCATCTATCATCTATCATCGCTCCACCCTTCACCATGCCACTTACCATTCATCCGGCATTCCACCCATCCATTCATCGTTCATCCTGTTTTATTATATACAATACAATATATTTTGGTTATATAAAGGTGCACGTATCAGGGACCTGACAGACTCTCTTGTTAACTCGATGGCATGTTGTCTACACACATTTTGAATATTTGGTCACATGAGCTTTTGAAAGGCTTTACAAGAATTTATTATTGAATTTTTTTTTTTTCTTCTTGTTCCGCTTTGATAAAAATGAATTTTTATGCATTGATATAAAAATTCAAATATTTTGCTCTCTCGGAAGATTAAAATTTGTCAAAAATTGTGTTACTTTTATTATTGTTCGAGTTATTTTTTTCTTTTCTTTTGCGTTAACAATTTAAAAAGTTAATTTGCTTATTAAAATAAAGACAAAAAAAAGGAAAAACTAAAAAGAACAAGCACAAGATTTTTGAAACGATACCAACGCACAACTTTTACGAACCGTAAATATTTTCGACCCATCACTGAAAAATGATGGGTATAATTATTTCGTTAAAACGTTTGCAACGTCCAGGAGGAAGCATCAAAGGACTCCATAAAGCACATATATTCTTGATCAGCCTCAAACTGTAAATCGATTTAAGCATGTCCGTCCGTCCAGTTGTTTTAAATATTCTGCTGACCGCAAAAATGAAGCTATCGACTGTAAATTCGGCAGAAACATTTGAAGTTCTTGCACGCCGGTTTGTATTGAAAATGGGCCGAATCGGTCGAAGGACACGCCCACAGCACCACGTAAACTGAGGACATTTCTGTCTTCCAAAAGGAATGAAAAACTGGTTTTTTGCTCATTGCTCACAAACTAAAGCAAATCAATGTACAAAAACTTCAACGCATATTCTATGGGCGATGGTGTAGCATTCGTGCACAAAAATGGAAAAAATTGACCACGCCTACCCTATATTATGGTATATCAAAATTGAATCGTTTTTTGAATACCGCCGAAACAAGCTTCAAAACCCCCATAAAGTATACAAATTCTCGGCCAGTTTCAAGCCTTGAATGCAACTAAACATGTCCATCTGTCTGTTTGCTCAACTTAGCGAAAATGAAGTCTGAAGTTTGCAAAAGAATTTGGAATTGTTCTGAACTTTTCAAAGGATACGGCTACAACGCCCACATGACTATACGACGAAAACTTTTATTTTGGACGTAGAAGGAATCAGCTGCGTCCACTCCACGTTACAGAACATGAAAGCTTTGTTCTTTTATTTCTTTTGTCTTTTTTAGGATAACGGTGATGGTGATGGGTATAAAAGATTCGGTCCCGACCGAATTTAACTTTTACTTTTTTTTGTAGAAAAGATACCTGAGCTTCTGAAATGGAACAAAAAAAAAAGATGGTTAATAAACACACAACAGTCCCGATAGCCTATACCAGTTAATTTCGGCTGACGTTCCCTGTACGGCTTTTGCAATATGAGACCAAGCGTTTGCATGTTGAAAGGTCAATCTTTTGTAAAAATTTTGATGGACTATCGAGGAAACACTTTGTAATATATGTCGGCCAATGAGTTTCTTCAAAAATGCATTTATCAGCCATCAGCAAAATGTGTGTTCGTCCGTTTGCAACGAAATTCTTAATTAGCATAAGATTCTGAGTCAAACGCTGATACCATTCGTCCATATAATGTGCATACATTGCAAGCGTAGCCCGCCTGCTCGACAGGCAACAAAAATTTCGCCTTATTGTCCATACATAAAATGTTTGAAGTAAAAGTTGATACAAATATTTCCCAGAATCGTCTAAATACTGAACATAAAAATGAACGTCATGAACGTCAACGTTGACACAACCACAATTAGCAGTGCGCATTATTCCAAGGAAGTGGAATAGATTCAGCTTAAAACTGATTGAACTTGAGAGAACTGGCGTCCCCCGACACAATAACCGTACGAAGCGATACCAAAGCGAATTTATATCTTCAACTCAACCATGCACATCCATTTAGTAAAGTTTTTGGCCATAATTTTTATATTAAGAACAATCAATAACAAGGTAGAAGCTAGCAAATAATAACAAAAAAACAACAGCAAAAAAAAGAAAAGAAAAAGAAAGGAGCGAATGAAAGACAGGACAAGTATTGACACTGCGATAGGGGTTGCCGAAGAAGAGTGTGATATGAAAAGACTACATGGATTCGAATGCGAATGTTCGTCTGTCTATCTGTTTGTCTGCGCAACTGTGTAGTGTTTGTGGTAGGCATACTCCCGTTAGCGAAAATGAAGATATTGCCTAGAAATTTGTACAAGAATTTGAAAGTGATTTGAACTCTTCCAAGGGCACGTCTACAACGTCCGCACGGCTGTGCGGCAAAAACTTTTATTTTAAAAATGGAAAAAGTCAGCCGCTCTCGCTCCATATTGCAGAGCATGAAAATTTAGTTCTTTTACTTTTTGTGTCTTCTTTTAAGGTGATAGGTATAAAAAATTCGGTTATGACCGAATGCGATTTCCTTACTTGGTTTGTTCACTATTATTGACGACATGGTTGTTTTTATCCGTACAGCGAAAACTTGGCATTATTTACTTAAGCAACTGTGCAAAATTGATTCAATTCTATATAGAATTGTTTTTCTTCCACATTATGCTGTGATTTCTACATTATGTAAAGCGCGACAAAGACATCACAAATAATATTCGTCGACTTATTGTTTCTGTTTTTCTCTTTTCTTTAATTCTGTTACAAGTAAGTTTCAGTTGCACTAAGCACCGAATATTATAGATTTAAAAATAGCGTTACATTATCAGATTAACTTAAAAGAAAGGAGTTAACTTAAACTCTATATGGAAATGAATTAACGACAGTAGGGAAAAAAGAAGAATTTTAATCAGGAATGCTTTCAAAGGCGACGCGCATGGCAGTTAAGATGCGTCACTAAGACAACGCATGCTGTTGAAGATTTGGCAATTCATTGTACCACACCGTGACTTTGTTTAGAAGCAATATTGGAAATATTTGAGCTGTGTGTTGAGAACGATAGTGCAATTTACGGGCAAAAATTTGTAACTATTAGGAGTTTGCGTTCATTTTGACCATTTTTCCACTTGCAAAAAGGCATCTATTGAGAAAAGTTGGCACGGTATATATCGATTAAGATATTTTCAATTATTTTCTACAACATTTGACCGTATTTCCGGCAACGTGGAAATATCGCGTCGAAAGAACTTATATTGGCTTGGCAGCGTTCCAATTGTCCACCCATTTTCGCCCTTCCACAGCTTTGCGGAGCCATGTGCCAGCCAAGTCATGCCGCATCGATCTGAACTGAACAAGTGGTAATCGGGAGGCGCTATGTCAACGTGTGACAACTTTTGCAACAATCTGCTCAACATTGGCATTTTCAGTCAATTCGTGTCACCACTTTTATGCCGTTGAAATCAAAACCGACAATTCGGATATGATGACGCAGCATCACTGTAATCTTCTGAACATGTTTTGCAGCAGATTTCTGCAAATTAAACAACAAACTCATGAATGCCGAAAATGCAATTTCGAGCGCTCCACGATTAACGTCCGTATGCGCTGCATAAACTAATAAAGTTGAATGGAAAACTGCAAGTTTATGTAGAAAAAGATCAAAATCATCGAATTTAACCGTTATGTGCAGTGGTATTTCCCATTACTTTATTGTGTTTACCTGTAGAAGTCGCTGGCCAAAATCAACGGAAGGACCTAACGGATATACATTGGCCTAGTTTTATGAAACGAAGGCGCCTGGCCAGACGTACGAAAACCTTGACGTTTACGTCAATCGTTGACGATGCAATTCTATAACACTGTTTACACACCGTTTTACTAAGAGTGAAATGTGTGGGATATTTATGGGACCGAAAGTTATAGATTTTGATAATATGGAAAAATTGCTGGTGTTTTTAAAGATTGTTTTAATTTTTTCTCCATTTTGGGCTTGTACGCGAACAGAGCGCGCTAATTTTTCAAACACATGTTCCTTATCGATTGGGGAGTGTTTGTGCGATATTTGAGCTTCCTATCTTTATTTTTGTGACTCTGACTGTGACCGTTTCAGTAAGAATATGTACATATGTACACAAAGCGTCGGTAAAAATGGTTGATCGATTTAAATTTTAATTCCCTTTTACTGCATTAGCTAACAACGAATTTGATGACAAAGAAATCTAAAAAAAAAGCAGATATGTTTTATTTTTTATGGGAATATAAATATGAAAATACACATGCACATATCCATACATGCACACACACGTGCACACATAACCGCATAAAAATGAAATTTGTAAAACGAACATGTTAGTATTTGGCAATGTTTGAAAAGCACTAACCAAAAAAAAGAAAGACATTTGTTCACAAAAGGCAAACTAACGAAAAGGTAATAAGCGAAACCTCTCTATTATACCTCTGGTCTATTATAAATTTTAAGCAAACACTTGGAAATTAAAACAGAACAACAACAATAATTGCACGTCTTATTAATGTTGGTAGACAGTTGGCAACATCATCCATTGTTTATGTACGTATGCATGCACGTATGTATGCATGTATATGAAGACCCAACCGCATTGCTAAATATTTAAAATGTTTGAAATAACCATACAGACTAGCAGCGTCTCCAGTGTTACATATATATACTCTTTTCCTAATTTTTGGTATTTTTCTTTCGGATACATATTTGTTTTTTTTATTTTAAATTCTTTAGAGTGCTTTAAACTTTGGGGAAATAGAAATACTTGCTCGGCTAGCGCGCAGGGATGGTGGCAATAGTCATCGTCCAAAATAACTAATACTACAAGTGTTGAATATCTCTCTCTTTCTTTCTCTTTCTCTCTCTCTCTCTCTCTTTGCCTCTTTCGCTCTCTCTCTCTCTCTCTCTCTGTGATAGACGGGAGATGGTGGAGACGGTAACGATGCGGTGGTGATGACGATGACGATGATGGCGATGATGATGATGACGATGCGTAGTTCTATGCAGATTCTGTTTTCGGCAACAGCCTCTTTTAAAGATGTTATGTACGTGTGCACGTGCGTGCTTATAAGTCCGCCATATAGCAATAGCAATAGCAATAGCAAACGAAATCATAACGCAGAAAAATTAACAGAAACAAACCCATACACAGGCCATAATACGTTACGCTCTCCCACGCTCTATTTGTAGCGGGTTGTGTGGTATCTGCCTCTTATACGGTTTACAGTTCTTCGTTCGTTTTACATTACAGTTACATTACATTTGTACATGCATGCATATGATTACACACACAAATATATATATATACTTATATACATACGCACATTTATTTGCAACGATACGCGGAGAAATTCATATAATTTGTTATAGTTTTTAGTATTGTTGCTAGTACCGTAGTTTGTAATCATCGCCGCCATCGCTACCATTGCCGTACCGTTGTCATTTTCGTTGGAATGATTGCTGTTCATTATTGAAATTTAATGTTGGTTACACAGTACAGACAACAAGCGAATGTCCGAACGAGCAAGCGAGTGGGCTTTTGCCAAATGTAACCATCATCGTGTTAAAATTTTATCCATCCATTGCAGGCAACCGAGAACCTTTAACCAAAACTAAAAAGTATGCATATTAAAGAAAAATTATTACACTCACTCGGCAGTCGTTGTTAACTGTCGTTTGGTTATTTTGTTGTTATTCACTTGGTAGATAGATGACTAACTTTTTGTCTGTTTTTATTTTTTTTATTTATATTTTCAAGAGTTGCAAAATCAGGCAACAACAAATATGTGTACGTTTGCACGAAATATGCACAATAGCAGCAACATTAACAAAATATTTATATATATTTATATATATATATATATATATATATATATATAAAGCCACTAAAATAGTATTGAAAAGTTCCTACTGCCACTACTGCTGCTTCATTGCTGCTGCAGCGCTGCTGCCATCTACTTGCTGTACACATCATCATCACTTTAACCGTAAACACACACACACACACACACACACACACACACACACACACACACATACATACATACATACATACATACATACATACATACATACATACATACATACATACATACATACATACATACACGCACATACACACATACACACTTATATATACGCATACACGCGCGCGCGCGCACGCACACATAGAAAAGTGAATACACACATACACTTCAACTCGAATGCATACTTAAACATATCTTCACCCTTTCTCTTTTCCGCACTGTATTTGTTTAGACGCTTATGTTTGTATCTCCAGAAATGTATATAAAATTTATATATATATATATATATATATATATATCTTTGTATGGGTATATATTTCATGTGTAGATGTTTACAGTTTATACTAGATATTGTTAAAGCTGTTGTAATTTTATACAATTTTGTGCTGCATCAACAGCCAAACAATACCAATATGGTCGTTTGGCCGATCGGTCGATCCGTCGGTCGACTGATTGTTTGGTTGGTTAGATGGTCGGTTACTTGGTATGCCGTTATTTTTGTTGTTGCTACTACTACTGTTTTTGTTATTGTTGCAAAATGCAACTCAACGCAAAGAGAACTACATTGCTGCACACACACACATTCAAAAATTTGAATATATATATCTATATATATACCATATATATATATCTATATATATACCATATATATATATCTATATATATACCATGCATGTTTGCATGTACGTATGTATATACGTCTATGTGGATAACTAAAATTCTATGCAATTTATATTCGAAACGAAATGTTGAAAGTTGTCGAAAAAAAAAATAGTTTACATATCCATTTCATTGCGTTGTTCCCATGCACCACTAAGCCAGCCAGCCAGTCAGCCCTACTCCTATTTCTTGCCCTTTAAATTCACTTTTTTCCATTGAAAACATTTTCATGTCCATACCTACCTACCATATCTGCATTTACCGATATATGCGTTAGTTTATTAAATCTATGCTCGTAAATGTGGGCATAACTATTTTGAATGTTTGTCTCCGTCATTTTGAGAGTTTAACATGTTACGAACATTCGCATTTTTTCTATTCGCATTCGAATCTATATGATCCATGTAGTCTTTTCATATCACACTCTTCTTCGGCAACCCCTATCGCAGTGTCAATACTTGTCCTGTCTTTCATTCGCTCCTTTCTTTTTCTTTTCTTTTTTTTGCTGTTGTTTTTTTGTTATTATTTGCTAGCTTCTACCTTGTTATTGATTGTTCTTAATATAAAAATTATGGCCAAAAACTTTACTAAATGGATGTGCATGGTTGAGTTGAAGATATAAATTCGCTTTGGTATCGCTTCGTACGGTTATTGTGTCGGGGGACGCCAGTTCTCTCAAGTTCAATCAGTTTTAAGCTGAATCTATTCCACTTCCTTGGAATAATGCGCACTGCTAATTGTGGTTGTGTCAACGTTGACGTTCATGACGTTCATTTTTATGTTCAGTATTTAGACGATTCTGGGAAATATTTGTATCAACTTTTACTTCAAACATTTTATGTATGGACAATAAGGCGAAATTTTTGTTGCCTGTCGAGCAGGCGGGCTACGCTTGCAATGTATGCACATTATATGGACGAATGGTATCAGCGTTTGACTCAGAATCTTATGCTAATTAAGAATTTCGTTGCAAACGGACGAACACACATTTTGCTGATGGCTGATAAATGCATTTTTGAAGAAACTCATTGGCCGACATATATTACAAAGTGTTTCCTCGATAGTCCATCAAAATTTTTACAAAAGATTGACCTTTCAACATGCAAACGCTTGGTCTCATATTGCAAAAGCCGTACAGGGAACGTCAGCCGAAATTAACTGGTATAGGCTATCGGGACTGTTGTGTGTTTATTAACCATCTTTTTTTTTTGTTCCATTTCAGAAGCTCAGGTATCTTTTCTACAAAAAAAAGTAAAAGTTAAATTCGGTCGGGACCGAATCTTTTATACCCATCACCATCACCGTTATCCTAAAAAAGACAAAAGAAATAAAAGAACAAAGCTTTCATGTTCTGTAACGTGGAGTGGACGCAGCTGATTCCTTCTACGTCCAAAATAAAAGTTTTCGTCGTATAGTCATGTGGGCGTTGTAGCCGTATCCTTTGAAAAGTTCAGAACAATTCCAAATTCTTTTGCAAACTTCAGACTTCATTTTCGCTAAGTTGAGCAAACAGACAGATGGACATGTTTAGTTGCATTCAAGGCTTGAAACTGGCCAAGAATTTGTATACTTTATGGGGGTTTTGAAGCTTGCTTCGGCGGTATTCAAAAAACGATTCAATTTTGATATACCATAATATAGGGTAGGCGTGGCCAATTTTTTCCATTTTTGTGCACGAATGCTACACCATCGCCCATAGAATATGCGTTGAAGTTTTTGTACATTGATTTGCTTTAGTTTGTGAGCAATGAGCAAAAAACCAGTTTTTCATTCCTTTTGGAAGACAGAAATGTCCTCAGTTTACGTGGTGCTGTGGGCGTGTCCTTCGACCGATTCGGCCCATTTTCAATACAAACCGGCGTGCAAGAACTTCAAAGTTTCTGCCGAATTTACAGTCGATAGCTTCATTTTTGCGGTCAGCAGAATATTTAAAACAACTGGACGGACGGACATGCTTAAATCGATTTACAATTTTATGGGGTTTCTGGTGCTTCCTTCTGAGATTTTTTTTCCCCATTCTGCTGCCATAGGACTTTTTTCTCAAAAAAAAAAAGACGGTTATGAGTTATTTTTTATGTGTGCTCGTCGACAGCTCGTAATGCATTCTCCTCCTCTGTCTTGGTAGTTATTTTTTGTTGGCAACATTGTTTACGATCTTTTTGAAAGCAAGTCCAAAGCATTACTGGATGCTTGGACTGGCTGTAAGTACTTTTTTATACCCAACACTACTTGGGCTATAAAGCATATTAAGTTAATAAAGCTATATGTAACACTGAAAAGGACTTACGATAAATCCACCTTTTATTGTGATGATCAATTTAGGATCATTTTCTGAACCGATGTAAGCTTGTCTGTCCGTGTTTAGCAGCATACGTTTTTCCAACCACTCCCCATATTGAGAATTCTTCGGCGTGTAAGCTCTATATGGCGAAAGCGCACAAAACAGGTACAGGATAATAAAATGTGTGGCAAAAATATTGATTTTGTTAAGTTTTTATCACATCATTTCAGTTTTTGGGTCCTCTCCCTTCCCCATAGAAAGCAGATATAATTTTTTAATATTTTCTCGCGAAAATAAATGAAGAGCTTTATTAGCCAAAGTTGGTGTGCGCATTATAAAATGAATAGTTCGCCTTTGCCTGGTCAAAAAATATTGTTCTTTTCTTGTGCTTCTGCTCAAGCTGATGAAAAATGCATCTATAGATTTATATGTCTGTCCATCCACTTACAGGTAATTGTCAAGATGTCTGAGTTAATAGCACTCATCCATTTATCAAGCGATGTACTTAAGCAGAATTAAGAAGTTATATGTATATATATACACATACATATATATAGATGTATATGTATATATATACACATATATATATAGATGTATATTTATAGACCTTTAATATATATAATATATATATATATATATGTATATTTATAGACCTTTAAATTACTTAAATTTTCATTATTAATTCAATGATATTATTGTCTATCATTCATTTTATTCAATATTATTTTACATTACTTTTTTTTTTTTTCTCTATAATGGCCTTGTGTCTATTTGTGTTATGGGTTAATAACCTTGAACTAAACACGAAAAATGCTTTTGCTGTCAATATTGTGTATAGTATTTTTCTGCTTTTTTATAGATTTAATTTTTTATTCATTTTACCTCTATATATATATATATATCTCTATACCTCTATATATATATATATATAAATATATATATATATATATATATATAAATATATATATATATATATATAAATATATATATATATATATATATAAACATTTAAATAAACATGCATTTATATATTTGCATGTATGAATATATATATGTATATGTATATATGTATGTATATGCATACTTTTATATTTCTCTTACGCATACTGCTATGCTTGCGAATGATTATTGACTTTCTAAAAAAAGTATTTAAAACACTTTTTTTTTCTTTAAATATATATAACGGCATAGCTTGCAATAATTTTGAGTGATCATTTGTATTGGATTAATAGATTCGCTTTTAATGTACCGATCCAATCATAATCAATTTTAAAGCAATTTAAGCCCATCGTCCCTCTTGATGCACATTTAGTCTGCACTGTCTATCTGGGCCATTGATGCGTTTTTGTACGGCATCGTTCTCGCAGCTTGTAAGATTGTTTGGAAGATGTATTTTGCATCAGTTATTGGACTTGTGAATACAAGTAGGGCCTGCAAAACGTTGAATGGATCAGTCATCAAATACTGGACGCGGTTGGTCAAAATCTTTGAATGACTAGAGCAAAGAGTCTCGGGGTTCTAGGAATTTTTCCAACGAAAGTTGAGAAGAGTGTTTACTAAACCTAAATGTAAGCCTGTTCGTCTGGGTGTTTATACCTCTCAATTTTAAGTTTGATACTTAAATTTAAGCTAAGAATCTAAATGCTAAGCCTTGTATTGAAATTATCACCAAAATCTCTGAATTAACCCCAAAATCTCAAACTGATTAAGGAGAGATATTTATACTTATTTCACGGCATCCTAGGTTGGTAGGTGTTGTCACATTGCATACAGTAATGGTAAAGCGTTTTCCGATTATAGGCGCGACAACAACTTAATTGTGAACATCCCTGCGATGAATTTGAAGATGGCTTCAGTAAATGCTTGCACCGTATTTCCGAACAACAGCTGCTATGGATTCGTTAATTCTTTATTAAAAACGTGTATATATGTATATATGAAATTATAGTTTTTTACCTCAGAGATGGATGCAGTTGGATGTTTCAGAATCGATCCAAAAGTCTATGTTATTCAACGGCATATGCACTTTATGTAATGTATGATGAATATTTTGGGGCATTACAAACACAAGGACACATTCATTTCTGTATTGGAATAGAAATGCATGGTTTGCGCACCGTTCCATCTTCGTAATGTAGTTTCAATTCTTAACGAGACTTGGATGATAAGAGCATTTTCCAAATGTCCGCAAAGATACGATGTTCGGTTAAACTTGCCATTCAGCTGAACGATACTCAAACGCGTCATCAGATAGTTTGAGATCACAGATGATATTCGCAATCAATTATCTATCATCTCAAGTTGATGCTCTGATGTGTGTAATGTTGTCGGCATAAAACAAAACTATGCACTTCGACCCCAAAATATTTATTAGCACCTCAACTCGGATATCCGCCCACAACTTGTATTAATTTGGAAAATTAATCTCTATCAACATACGGGAGCAAAGATAATCTTTAACTGTACATGAACCCTTTTGCTTACAAACGCGAGAAATTTCTCAGTTAACTTAGCCAATGAGTTAAGTGGTCACCGAAGATGAAAGCTTGATGAAATGCGTTCTTTTACAGACGCGCGGTTTTCACAATTTTCTGCTTTATTGAGAGTTATTCCTATTATTTTAATGAATAAAATATTAAAAACACCATAAGCTGCGCTACATTTATGCCAGAACAAAAAGTTGCATTGATAATATGTTCTGGAAAAAAAATTGATTGAATGAAGAGCGAAAAAACCAACAGATGGCCCTTTCGAATTGCATACATACATATACTGCACGTATACGTGTATTGGTGTAGAAGTAATTATCATATTTGAAATCTCTTTACCTCGACAGCTTCGCATGTGGACTTGTTAGCATTTTTTTTTCTCAAATTAAAATAACTTCACAGTTGTTTATTATATTGTCAAAGCGTTTCTTATTCATTTACATTTAATATAAATAGTAATGAACCTCTGGCAAAAAAGTGCTGATTTCGCTACGCAGTGAAGGAAGGAAAGTATATTTCAGTCAATAGATTACATAAACGCATTAAATGAAGAAGTTATGAAAAAATTAGTAGTCAGACATGTACGCATACTACTTTACGATAAACAACATGCTTTTCCGTTTTTTCTTTTTTCTTTCTTTCTTTCTTTCTTTCTTTCTTTCTCTTATTTTGCTCTCTCTTCTTAACTTTTCTAGTTAATATGTTTTCGTATTTGTGTTTGAAAGCGATTGAGTTGCTTTTGGTTTATCGGTGTTGGTCCGCTCTACAGTGTTATCGAATGTGTTTGCTTGTTTGTTTGTGGATAAATGAAACTCATTCGGTATAGCGAATCGATTAAAGAAAAAAAAACATTTTTTTCTTTGGATTATTTATTTCTTTACTTTTTTGTTTAATGGCTGTAAAGGTAAGATATGACCGACTTTGACTTACTTACTCGTGTTTGCTTGCTCTTGATTATTGTGAAATCTATTTTTGTATTCTCTCTCTTTCTCTCTCCCTCTCTCTCTCTACTCTCTCTCGACAAAATTGAAGATAGATGATATTATAAGGTTTTTGCAAAAGTAAATTGTTTGCATTATATTGACTTTAAATAAATAAATGCACGCGATTACATTAAATTATTATTTTAATAATAATTTGAAAGTAAATTTTCGCCACCAACTCTCGATTAACGATTAATTAATGGCGTTATGATAGCATAATAAACGGACGTTTCGAACGCTCACATGTACTCTTAGATTTGTTTGGTAATTTATTAAAATTGAAATAAAATTCAATTTGAAATTTGAATGCAAAGTTTTATTTGATTTAAGTAAAAATTTCAGTGAAATATAGCTATGGTCGCTATTAAAATTTGAAAAAAAAAAAAAAAAAAAAAAAAAAAAAAAAAAAAAAAACAAACTCCATCTATGGGGCTATCAGTGTATTTGGCTGTATAACTTCATTATTTATTTTAATGCAATCGTGTTTAGACGTGTATATATATATATATATATATATGTATATGTGTGTGTGTGTGTTATGTAAAGACAATTGCATGTCATGGCGGTGCGTACTTGAATAAAAGTTATAGATTAAATTGCACTATACAACGACGTTGTTGCTAACGGACGCGTCGTGATTTCATATCCATAAACACAATAGCATCTTCACTGCCAACACCCCAAATATTGTGTACGTATGTATATTCGCCATATATATATATATATATATATATAT
>KK499784.1:548507-633239 GCA_000688715.1 Glossina pallidipes
TATATATATATATATATATATATATATATATATATATATATATATATATATATATATATATATATATATATATTGTATATGCGCATATACACAAACAAGCAAAAAATCTCCATAAAATTTTGAGAGTGCCACCTTCGCTGATGCCATCTTTAGGTCATCTCGAATTCAGTACCCGACGGATAGCATAGAGTATAATATATGTACAACCCTTACAAGCCACACTTTTGCCATCAATAATATAATAACAACAACGATAACAGCCATAGCAGCAGCGAACAAACAAGTAAGCAATCAGCAACTAAACTAGCAACAGCAACAACAATAAAAATGACAACCTTAACAAACAAATATACCAACAAAAACGAACATAAAAACAATAATAAGAGCAACAACAACAATATCATTATCACCATCATCATCATCATCATCATCATCATCATCGTCGTCGTCGTCGTCATCATAGTTAGCTATGGAGCAGCATACGCAAGCAGCAACAAAACGTACTTCATCAACAGCAGTTGTTCGTTGTGTAGTCGCAGTTGTGCCAATATTATGGCAAGCTAGTTGGCTGGTACACATGTGTGTATGTGCGATTGTAATTTTAAATGCAAGTTTCCGCAGCTACTTATGTACACTTGTGCTTGCTTTTAGTTTAATTTTTCTTTCTTTTTTGTTTTTTCACATTTAATTCTTATTTTTGTGTTTTTGTTGTACTGCCGGCATATATATATGTATGTATGCATATGTATACGCAGACCGGCCGAATATTTTTTTATTTTTTTACTAAAATAACTATTATTCAAAAAGTGAATTTTAATAAAGAACCGGTTTTTCTCTTCGAATGTTTGAGTAAATTATTCCGTTTATATATATT
Organism: Glossina pallidipes; assembly: GCA_000688715.1. Taxonomy (NCBI): domain Eukaryota; kingdom Metazoa; phylum Arthropoda; class Insecta; order Diptera; family Glossinidae; genus Glossina; species Glossina pallidipes. The sequence continues at coordinate 549,382 of KK499784.1, forward strand.
TTATTAACACAATTTTAATGTTCTTCCATGAACTTACAACTCTTGAGAATTTACGAATTTACAACTTTATCCACTCATCAGCTAATTTTGCTATAATTTCACTATGAGTGATTGATTTTGACCAAAAAAGAAAGAAGGCCAATAATTCGTATGGCAGCACCTTGATTTCAGAAATAGATCAGAAATAGATACATTTCGACATCGTGCCTAGACTGATGGAAACGTGTAGCATAGATGGAAGAGCACAACCGCATAGCTCACTCCAAATCCTTAACTAGTTTATTGACATGCGGAATAACAGTTTATACTAACACAGCGCCCTTGAGTATGAGTCGTCTTGTTGGCGCTTTGCCTTACGTATACTCAAACTAATCGTGCTTTGGCTGCAGTGACAGACACACTGCAAAAATTGCAACCACTATCTGTCGAACTAGCATGGAAAGCGAGAGCATGTGTACCTTGATGTCTTGCGACCAAACGATAATAGTTTTGTTTTAATAAGTCAATAGCACTACACTGCGGGAATGTTATTTTCTATCTCAACATAATGCCCAGGTGGGAAAAAAGTTTGTCCGCCTTATGGGTACCGGAAGTGATATAAATTGTAACACACCGTGAAACCCCAGCTCACATTTAACCCTTTGTGGAGTTCGATTATGAGTTGGAATTGTCATTTTGCCAATCGGTGATTCGATGGACGTTCCCGAATTATTGAACTCGGATTGTTCGATCTTTCGACGCTACATTTATACAATAAATTTTTTGCTCAAATAAAGCGATGAATTCATAATATTAATCTGTGCATATTAATGTGCACATATAGCCTGCACTGCTCTGATCATGCATCGTGTACACGTAGATAAAAAAGTGTAGATGTCGTATCTTATATTCGCAGCTAATAGTGTTGTTGTATCGTAAGTTTTCTATTTTGATTGTCTTATTCTTCATTGTGGACGTTATCGTCACAAACATTCGCTGCCGCTGCCGCTGCCGCTACTGCTACTTTCTGCCACTTTTCTATCTTAGGCTCTGTCTTTCTCGTTCCTGTTCGCTCACCCCTTTCTTTATCTCTCTCTTTCTTCTCTTTTCCTCCATCCATGTATATCTGTCGATTTGGTTCTCCGTTGAAACCGATTTTACCAAAGTTTAATAGCAGCATTAATTTGATACATAACCTCAATTTTTGTTTTACAAAATCTCATCTTCCAGCCTGACATTTGAACTGAATGAATGAAACGCGAAGACATTATTGCTTTTATGATAAGCGATCGGTTATAATTTAGTCACTTTATGCTGATGAAGCAATGATCGCGATTGAGAATGTGTGGCAATCAATATTTTGAAAGAAGTGGCCGAGTATAAGTCGAATCGGATTCCAATGTATAATGTATTTGATTATTTGGGTAAACGTAATTGTTGTCCCACTGTAGTTTTACATATGAATATAATTGCATTCATTATGTTGCTTTCTTCGCCTGTAACACTCAGAAAAACTTATAATCATTTTATTTATATTCACTCGTCTCTCTTTATATTATTTCTGTTAGTTAGTGGGTACCTACAAGTGCGCTGCAAGTAATGGTTTACCTTTGCGTATGAAACATACGCAATGGAAGCATTTCTTTACTTCATCACCCAATCATATGATTATATGTTTTTCTATACGATTGTAGGCCGTTGAAACGTTGGTTTTCGCCTCTTAAAATGTTGAGTTGTGAAGAACACATATCTGCTAGGAAAAAGTTCTTAAAATGAGCATTCAAGTTAAGCACGAAGAGGTGCATACTGTATCGTAGGAGTAGCACTGTGTCTTACGGGGCTCCCTTCATATAATATGAAACCCTTTCCTCTAAGCTTTCGCTTGTGTTATTGCGAAACTTGTAATCGAAAGCTAACACTTGTTGACGTGCACGCAGATTGGAGTTTTGGAAATAAAAAACGTCTTCGGACCAAAAACAAATAAAAGGCTATAACTTTTTACCCACATCGTAAATACAATCGTTCTAGTCGTGTAGCATTGATAGGTAGAACACTGAATCAACGTCGCAGAACCATGCAGGATATTGATGTAAAGCTGATTTTGATTGACCAATTGACCCAATTGATCACTTGAATTTAAAGATATAGTATTCAATTTTTACGTACCGATATATAGCGTTCGGTTCGGTCATCATTTGTTTGTACATTTTTCAGTCCTATACCCACCGAAAAGCACATCACTCAACAAATTCATGGGATGGCGCATATAGATGCACCCACTATTGACGAGTGCACACGTTTTTTTCAATTGTAGTTGTGGTTATAAGCATACTAACATTATTGCAGGCCACCTCTCCTGAAACGGTGGACTTGTGTAACCAAGGTTATGCCTAATGAAGTTCTCGTCATTATAAATAAATATTTTAATTAAACATCGTAAGAGATTAAAGACAATTTGCTCCGACCCAAATCAATTTTTTTTTTCATCAGTCTTCACAATACACTACGCGTCTACATATATGCATGCGCATGCTCTTCCTAATTGGAAAAAAGAGGGAAGAGCGGTTGAGAAGAGATCAATTTTTCTCAAAACTTCTGCCAGATAAAGAAAGTTAATTGGGTGACAACAACAACGGCAGAACGAAAGAAGGTGGACTTAGTCAGTGTTACATAAGGATTGGACAAATTTACGTTAGAGCAAAAAATTTTTGTTTTTTAAATCTGCATAATCATGACAATTTTTCCCAACAATGTTTGCGACTTTCTCTTAAGTGCCGATAGAAAGCGTGATTTGTGTGGAATTAGAAATGATAATGCGGGGAAAAGCACAGTCTAGACGCACCACTCTCTACTTGGACAAATGCGCAATAAGCCAGCTTTGGAAATCACTGGCGTTTATATCACTTGGTGTAGCCTGGCAGTAGCTGAGCTGAAAACGCACCATAAAGCTATAGAAAAGGAGTCTAGAAGAAGACGCATTGTGGATGAGAAACTGTAACCGAAATCGAGATTACGCGCGGCAAGCAGGCATATACGGCCTAGACCACCCCGCTTCATAAAGATCCATTCCGTGATAAGTCGGACGCAGTTCCCTATTGATTTACTCCTCACAAATCTATTAGGCCGGCCAACGTACAATAGCGATTAAAAAAGAACTCTAGACTTACGTATATATAAGCATGCAAGCACACGCGCACACACACACACACATACATGTAGATGTATGTATATAAATGTACATACGTACATACAAATTTATATATCGCGCCTTTCTAAAATAATATCAGACGTAATTCAATGCTAACAATTAAGTGCAAGAATCCAGTGATAATTACATCAAATTCGCAAACGAAATGAAAAAAAAAAAATTACATTTCATTAAAAAAATAGATGAAATTTTTAACGTAACATATTAAAAAAGGAAAAGAAAAAATTTAAAAATAAAAAAAATGTGTGACAAACAGTGATAAACTAAACAAACACAGCCATAGCCACAAAAAAGTAAATACGCGCATAAAAATATTCGTACTATACTCGGAGTGAGTGTATGCCCATAAAACAGAAATAACAGCAGCGTGAAGAGAGTTTTGCGGTCGGTTCACCGGCCAAGCACAAATACAACAACTGGTAAGAAAGACAAGCCGCGGGAAGTTAGGACGGTGCGGAAGAGGTGGCCACTGAATGAAAGAATGTGTTGTAAATATAAAAACAACAAATACACATTAAAAGGTAGAAAAAGCAAAGCGTTGCACGTTGTGTTTAAAAAAAAAAAATCGAAAAGTTTGTTTAAACAAACGCCAGACACGACACAGATACACATTATATGTAACTAACACACCAACAGTAATAATAATAATAATAATAATAATAAAAACAACAACAACAAAAATAACAATAAACACAAGAACGAGAAGAACGATTACGGCACAGCGGGTTTGCTGACTCTGCTGACTGCTTTGTTTTTTCTGTTTGTCTTTGGCTTGTTCGTTTTCTTTGCTTACTGATTGCTTGGGGAACTAAACTAAGTCGCGTGAATACTTTAGAAAACATGATGTCAAGTATACCATAATACAAACCATGCACACGCACACGCACATACGCGAACGAACCTATACTTGTAAAAAAAAAAAAAAAAAAAAAAAAAATATATATATATATATATATATATATATATATATATATATATATATATATCTATATATATATATAAACTGACAGTGTTAATGCGAAAAAAAAGAAAAAAAATTAATATAAAAACAAAAATAAAAGAAAATGTATATACGCGTGCATGTTGAGACTATATGAAGCATATAGATCTACATATATATGCATATTCGTATGTAAAAGATGTACCATACTAGAGTGCATTAAGTGAATACAATATAAATGTATGGATGTTTATGCATGTATACGTCATATACATATCCACACGTGTATGCTCGTTATATGCATGCATGTATGTCTATAATGTGTTAAGTTTTGTTGTTCGTGCAGGGATGTTATATTGTTTAAAGTAAAATATTTTTGTGTGTGAAAATAGAGCGCATGTAGTGAAAAAAAATGAGAGGTGAGAGAGAAAGAGAGTAAACTGTGTGTAAAAGACAATATACAATAATCATAGATGAATCGAAAAAACGAAAAAAAAAAAATGAAAAAAGAAAAAAAAAGAAGAAGAAAGAACCCAAATCTTAGCATCATAAAACAATCGGCATATTTATGTTGATTAAAGCTAAATAGTCGACTAAATGCTTTTAATGAAATGCTAATCATTTTTGCTAATTACCAATTATTGTACTATTTACTAAACATGTGTCATAATACTTTTTCTTCGTACATCATATCATCTCATCGTTGTCGTCATCAGCGCCACCATCCATCCTCACTTACCAATAACTTTATGCTCTTTAAACACTTGACTTGAGTTAAGCGCTTTAAGAAAACTCCCCACTTGGTATTGTTGTTACTCTTTTCTTTTTTTTCCCACATCTGTAGCAAAACACATAAAACAAAGAACAAACTTGGAAACGTTAGAGTATATGTTCAGTGAGATCGATAGAGAACATACAATCCAATCCATTCGCCTTATATGCATGCATGCATGTATAGTACAATACATGCTGTGTACGTTGTTGATGTTGTGATAATAATGAGGATGTTGCCATGAAACAAAGAAGAAGAAAAATAAAGTTGTTTTTCTAGTTTATAGGCTTCTGTTATTATGTGGGTCGTAAGATATACATTTTTCTTTTATGGATAGTGTTTGTTACAATTTAACGGTAGATTTTTTGATCATAATGATGATGATGAAGCCAATTTCCATTCACTTGCTTTTGTTTCTTTGCCTTACTATACGGGAAAGCTATTTTCGCCTTGAATTCTCACCGATAAGTGTTTATTTTCCTTAACTATGGCCTGCATTTTTTTTCTCTTTTTTTTAATTACCGATACATTTATATGTATATATATATGTATATATATATAGGTTTCTTTTATTTATTTATTAATTTTTACTCTTTTTTTTTTTGTACCAAAACACATTTACTTTAAATTTCGATTATCTTTTACGACTCCTTTTAACGTCGAATGAGAATGACATACGAATCGCTAGACGCTCATAATAACCAGGTATCAAATGTCAAAATGCCAACACAGTTATATTATTATATTGCCCGGCCTTCGTAATTCTCAAATGATATTTAAAGTCGTTTCATTGTCTTCTTTTGGCAGACGGACGAGTCCGGAATCTCCAATAAAATGCCTCAGCTCAACTACGCGAGATCAATATAAATAATATATTGCACGTATTGAATATTCCCTACGAGTAAAAGACTTTCTTTTATACCCACCATCGTAAGATGTGGGGGTGCATTCATTTTGTTTCTTTCCATAATGTAAGCTTCATTTACCCTGTAAAGTATTTATATATTCTTGATCAGTGTGAAATCCTGAATTGATTTAGCCATGTCTGTCCGTCTATGTGGTGTGTGTTGTTGGAACTCTCCTGGTCGCAAAATTGAAGATATCAACTTCAAATATGGTAGAAAGATGGGAAACTTTTGCACGCAAATTGGTGTTGAAAATGGGCCAAATTGGTCAGAGCAAAAGCGGGCTGTGGAGCGTAAACCGAACGGAGCGCCGTTTTTTTTTTAACAAAAATTTTTGGATTTTTGCTGGTTTACTCGGGAATTACTAAAGCTAGAAGGCTGAAACTTTCACCATTTGGTTTGCGAGATACCCTACTCTATAGGTGCTAAAATAGAGCCAATCGGCCATGCCCACATAAATGCACAAGTAATTAGATTTTATTTTTTTCACTTTTTTGAGATTTTATGCTTATTTAGCATAAGGCGAACAGGACTCAATGCTTAAAATTATTTTGTACGTATTCCTCAAGCGAAGATATATTATCTGCTTAAAAATGGGTTAATTCTAAAATGAATATGGTAGACACCACGGCCAGGATTAATTTTTTCTTAACAATACCAGCGGTGTGGGTATCAAATAAAAGAGCTTGGAGAGTAGAATGCGAAAAGTTTAGTGGCTGGTATGCGAGATTCGGCACCCGCCGAATTCATTTATTCATAAATGAATCCCTTAAAGGGTGCTACAATCAGTTCATTGCTGCTATACGGTTGCAACATGTTGCAGAGCACAATTTGTCAAAATCCTCAACACATGCTCCTTTTACCGAAATTCAATTTCTTCACCATTTGATCTAAATATTTTGTCATGAAGTATCTTTTTGAGCTGTATAAACAGATGATAATCTGGACTGGAGGCCCGATCTATAAACTGCTATTTACCAAACATGTGTCAATTCGAGCGATAATTTCACCTTTAAATCATGCAATTTCGGAATTGCGGCTACCATCGACTTGTAACAAGTTGTTTGGTCTTGTACTTTGAGCAAATACTTGGAAGGGACTTTTAAAATATCATTTCATTTAAAAGTTATTGCCTGTCAGCGGGAGATCAGGGGCCCTTAACTAAAAAGGCAAAGCTTTAGCTTTTGACTTTATTTCAATTTTCGGTTACACGTAACAGCAAAAGTAAGATGGACGGGCGGCATGTTTGACTGAAACCATTTAGAACTCTGTTGCTCATCAGGTATATAGAGAGGGGGGAGAAACGCAATATTAAAACTAAAATATATATAGATATAGATCGAGTATAAATATCATTTTATTTATTGCAGCTTAAGTTGAATGCAATTTTCTCACCTGAAATGTGCGTCTGTATGTTTATAAAAAAAGATTTATAAAATTATCCATTTCGTAATAATTATATATATATATGTATATTCTCCTGATTAATTGAATTCTCTCGGTTTATGTCTATTTAAAATAGAATTTATTTTATTGCGGTAAAGAACTTTTCTATTGAAGAAAATTGTTTTTAATCACATTTTTGCAAATAAACAAAACTCAAAGTGAGAAGATAACTTTTCCATCTTACCCAACATTCCAGGATACAAGATATATAGAAGATTTGTACCTGCCCTTTGATAATTGAAATTAGAGATCGTATAATTTGTTTATATATATAAATTCCGAATCGATTTAGCCCTATCCGTCGCTTCGTATGTCCGTCCGTTTCACTCCCTCTCTATCCATCTTCAAGTTGTTGTTGCCGCATTATTGAGATAATAACACATTTAGTTAAAAAATCCGAATCGAGTTTCAACGGAAAATTAAGTTTTCATTATGGTAATGCGAACGATAAACAAAATCGACGGCAGATGTTAATTAACAAACTTTAAGTACATATTTCCCAAGATTATTTAAAACTTAAGTGCAAGAGTAAGGGGTAAGGTTTATCTATGCCTATAAACACTTTCAAAAAAATATCATTTTTTTAAATTACAACTTGTAAGGGTTGATAAACGACAACACAGCAGCGGATATATTCCTTGAGTGCGCTTATAAAATCAATGTGTGGGCAAGTTATACTCGACTAACTGCTATGACCACAATTAATAAAAAATTTAAAAATTTCCGATTTTGTCACAAAGTGAATTAGTTATCTTACCCTACAGAAAGTAAAGGGGGTAATCGATTCACTATTCGCACGAAAATTTTCGAATTTTTTTCCAACCAGCTATCATGCTTCGAAGAGGCAGATTTCAATCACGTGATGAGAGAGATCGTTGCGTTAATTGAAGCGTCCTTTGCATCTTCGAACAAATTGTTCCATAAAGAATGCATCCTCATGTTATGGAAGAGTGAAACTCTTAAAGTCTTCTTTTCCTTATCCCTGAGTTTCGGCAGTTATTGACCGATATACGTACGTAATATAATATAACAGACACATTAGGGAAAAAGTAGTTAATCTGACGATATAAGCATGTCCGTCTGTCTGTCTTTGTGTGCAATGTTTGTGTTGGGCAATCTCCTGGAAGAGTGCAAGAAACATTTTGAGTTATTGCACGCAGGTTGGTATTGAGAATTTCCCAAATGTGTGGAAAGACACGCTTACATATATGTATTTTATAAAGAATAACATAACCTGAGGAAATCGTCTGGCTGTGTTTTCAAAAAGAAAAAAAATTGTTTTTCATTTCATAATTAATTGTAAGCCAAAACAGTTACACAATAAAAACTCGCACACATATTCGATGGATAATGCCACAGTACCTGCAGAAAAGTATAAAAAGTCGCCCGGGCCAATCTAAATTTACAGAATGTTGAAATGTTAATTGTTTTGTTAGAACGTCTGCAATACGTAAACGTTAACTTGAGAAACTCTACAAAGAACATTCTGGCTCCATCTAGGCACATCTTCAATTCAGTCCGTCAGACTCTGTGAAGCTGGCAGGTTGGTGCCAAAAGTGTGTAAAACCAGTCAAAGGGGGGTAGTGGACATAAAAGAATCGCCCTAAACCGAATATAATTTGCTCACTTGTTTTTTAGATTCTGCATCCATTTGCTAGTAGTTAATATATATGTATGTATATATATAAATTTTTATACCCACGAAGGATGAGGGATATATACATTTTGTCAAAGCGTCAGTGATCCCACAAAGCATATATGTTCTTGATCAGCATCGAATTCTAAATCGAGCATGTCCGCCTGTCGGTCTGTATAATGTCTGTTGTAAGTATTCTTCTGTCCGCAAAAATGAAGCTAACGACTTCCACTTTGGCAGAAACGTTGGTAGTTAGTGCATGCAGTTAGGTACTGAAGATGGGCTAAATCGGTCGAAGGACACACTTACAGCACTACGTAAACTGAGAATACCTCTGTTTTTCAAAGGGAATGAATGCTCATTAATCATAAATTATAGCATATAAATGTACAAAAATTTGAACGCAGATTCTATGGGCGATGCTGTAGCATCTGTGCACAAACATGGAAAAAATCGACCACGCCTATCGAATAATATAGTGTATTAATATTTAATTGTTTTTTCAATACCTTGATAACGCGCAGAAACAAGCTTCGAAAACCCCATAAAGTATACAAATTCTTGGTCAGTTTCAAATCTTGAATGTACCTAAACATGTTCGTCCGTTCGTTTGTCCATCTGTTTGTTTGCCCAACTTTGCAATATTTGTGGTAGACATTCCTCCGTTAGCCAAAATGAAGATATTGCTTAAAAATTTGCTAAATTTGTCGAAAGACACGCCCACGACACTCACATGCCTCAACAACGAAAACTTTTAGTTTGAAAATAGTAAAAGTCAACCGCGCCTACTCCATATTATAAAGCATGACAATTTTGTTGTTTTAATTCTTCTACCTTTTTTTTGAGTAAACGGTGATGGGCACAAAAGATTCGGACCCGACCGAATTCAATTTTCTCGCTTGTTTTTCGATATTCTAATTCCCCTATAAAATCCAGTTTTCGATTTTGAGCGGTATATTAGCTTTGTTATTCCGTTTATAACGGTAGAATGTGCAAGTTGGTCGAAGATACCATAGAAATGTCGTGTACTTTATTGATTCAAGTTCGATACAAGTGTGTTGCAGTAAGAGGTTGAAGTAATTGCAGTGATTTGATCAAGCGAGGCGGAGAGAGAATACATGCAGTGGATTTCGAGTTTTAGTGTAGAAATGCTGTGAATGTGTAGTGAAAAAATTGGTCGGCCTTTTGAGCACTATTTTGCTGATAATGTAAAAATCGCCAATTTTAAGAAGTTATGTGTTGTGATGTTTTCAGTTTGAAATAATAAAAGAATAACGCTTGTCGGGAATGCTAGTTGAGAATGCGTTGACAATGTTTCACATCAATTAACACCTGGTGAAGGTCAATGCTTGCTGTCGCCGCCTATACTTTGGATTGGATGAACGGATTGGTTAAAATTATAACATCATAATAGGAAATGGAATGAAATATGCAGCGAAAGCAATTACTTAAGTGGTGGCGTCCAGTACGAAAATAATATTTTTTCTTTTAGTGCTCTTTTAAATGAGTTTCTTCATCTCATTCTAAAACACAGATTAAAACTTAAAAACTTTTCTCAAGTTTTTCTTAAATTTTTTGTTTGCAATTTAGTCTTCTTCTTCTGCTTAAGATAAAGGAAAACCGGAAATTTTTTTAATACTATCGTCAAATATTTAATAAAAAATTTAATCTGAACTTTTAAAAATGTATAAATATATCATAAATATTTAAAAAATTTTAAATGCAAAATTTTTATATTTGTAAACATGTATCAGTTAATGTGCGTATAAATAATTTTTGTGATAAAATTTTGGAACCGGTTTTTTTTTTTTTTTTTGCTTTTTTGAATTATACGCTTAGCAGCTCACTATATAAAAAGTAAAAAATATGAAGAGTGATATAATTGAATTTCGCATAATATAATGCTGTTGAGTAAAAAAACCATATTTAAGTTACGGAAAATAAAGTATATAGTAACACAGAGGAAGAAAACTGAAGTTAAAGAGGAAGCTTCCCGGGAAGGCTGCTAACAATGCAGACTTGAAGTGCTTTTTTGTTAATTTTGCCACTTATTTAATAAAATAATGCCGTGAATAACGGGATCCGTAATAGAAAAGGCACAATTATGACTTACGGATGCGAAGTTGATCGTAAATTTTTTTTTTATACAGTAATCCCCCCTATAACCTGGTATTCTTATAATGCATTTTCATATTACGCGATTTCATGTCCCTCGTATAACACGTAACGCGGGCATTTGGAAAAGTCGATTATAAAGGTATGGGGGATGGATGGATGGATCGGCCTTTAATCATGATCTTATCAAATTTTTTTTGGTAATTAATCATTGTGGGACTTCTGGAATGAGTTAAAATGTTAATTGTTTCTTTTTTAGGGCTTAAAAAAAAACACGCTAACACATTAATCAATACGTTCGTAGCATGACATATAGATGAGTGATTGAGAGGGATTAAGAAGTTACCCGTAAGGTGATCACAATTTATTGAAACTTGTTGTCATTAAATAATGTTTTTCACACAGACGGACAGACATGGCTAAATCAACTCAGGATTTCACGCCGATCAAGTATATATATATATATACTTTATAGCGTCTATGAACCTTGATTTTGGGTGCTACATCCATTATGAAAAAAAAAAAAAAAACACAAAATGAGTTTACATACCGTCTTACAGTGGTGGATACAAAAATATCGAAAAAAAAAAATATTTTCAATACATTTTTATATGATTTTACGGGGAATATAAGCAAAAGTGATAAACTGATTTCATTCAAACTATTCACACATATTGGGGATAAGCGCGACCCTTCTCAACATAACACAATTTTTTAGATATTCTTCGATTTTGTAATGGGATGTTATGTTATATGCAATTTGAAACTGCAACCATATGAAAATCAAAAAACTTAATTGCTCTTATACGTACTCGATTCATTAAAATCGGTTTAATCATTTTCTATTTTCATATTAAAGTTGAAAAATAAAGTAAATCTCAAAATTTATTGGCATTTATGGCACCGGTTTTTTGGATTGAATTATTTTAAGCGGCTTAAAAAGACGTGTTTTTTTTCGCTTTTAGGGAGAAGAAAAGGCAAAAGAGAGAATACAAATACTATTTGTTGCGATTGTTAAGCGTATACGTAGGGTGATCAAATAAATGGTTTTTTTAAAAAAACAAAACATCGTACAGTCCATCGTTTCTTCAGATCACCACCAAGATTGACATTTATGTTCAGCATTGTTTGGCAAGCAGCAATGACAAAGGCACGTAGTTGTACGGCGTATAGAAATTGTTACGTAAAACTTTTTACGTAAATAATGAAAGCATTTCGGTTAAGCTAATATTTAATTAAATGGTTTCCGTAAATAAGAAGTAATGAAAATACACCTGCTGTTTCCGAAACGCCTTGACGCGTTCAACACTATCTTTTGGGTATAGTGTGTGTGTGTGTGTGGATGGGTGGGTGGGTCATTTTTGAACATGGAAATTATTATGTGGTTATCCTCAATGGAGAAAATTACAAAAATATGATTACTGAGCTTTTTTGTGGGAACCACTCAGAGAAATTTCGGTCGGTGAACGATATGTGAAAGAATAATAACCGAATGGTTATGCAATATGCTATACGTCTCGCGTGATACAATCAATTTTCTAAGAGAAAGTAATTCGACGAAAATCCAACCTTCAAAAATGTCTATACGAGTTTGCGAGTATAGGACATTTTTCCTATCACTTGACTTACTCCAATAAACAACGAACACTTAATGATCTTATTCTCTTATGTTATTCGCATTATTGATGAAATCCAAGCCGATTTATATGGAAAATTAATTTTCCTGGACAGAAGTCGAGAGCCGACTGATCATTTATAAATAAAAGTGACGTGGACCAATATCTAAAATAAAAACTAAAAAACCGAGAGGATATTTTTATTATTTTCCAATTGCTTTTCCAGTTGCTTATAACAAATTACAAATTAGATTTTGTCGCCGTGGAGGGTCTTGCGCTTTCATAAGCGCACCCTATATAGGGTGCGGTCTAGATTCCCTATGGTTGATTTACTATGGATAAATTTTCATCATAAAATATTACAAATTAAACCTTTTTGGCATATATAGCCTTACTTTTCCAATTTATTATTATGAACGGACTTACATCAAGAAGTATTCAAAATTAGGCCTTTTAGTACCCTACACCAATTATAATACAGGTTATATTGCATTTGTGGAGACGTGTGTAACACACGGAACAGTCTAAGATAGACCCACCTTTTATTATATACCGATCGATTCAGAATCTTCTTCTGGACCATCCAATCTAAAAGCTTTCACACCAATTTAGAATGCGAGCTACCTTTACTAAGCGATTTTTGCCATGGTGTTCTAAATAGTAGTAAAAATTGCTCCGATCTGAAAATTTTCTTCGTCCAAAACACCTAAACATGTCCGCCTGTTCGTCTGTCCGTTTGTCTGCTTACGCAACTTTATAGCGTTTGTGGTAAATATTCTCCCGTTAGCGAAAGCGAAGATATCGCCTACAAATTTGCAAAAGAATTTGAAATTGAACTTTTTAAAGCGCACGCCTACAACGCCCACATGTCTATACGACAAAAACTTTTGTTTTGAAAATAGAAGAAATCAACTGCGCGCCCACTCCATATTATAGAACATGAGAAGTTTTTTCTTTTACTTCTTTTGTCTTATTTTGGAGTAAACGGTGATGGGTATAAAAGATTCGGCTCCAGCCGAATTCAATTTTCTTAATCGTTTAATAGATCGATTCGAAGCAATAAAAATTGTTAAAGTTGAGCTCAGTAGTATAACAGCAATAGTGACCTGTCCGTCAGACTGGAAATAATGACATCTTTGCGATGGATATATCTGCAGTGGAACTTCACAAATCACTTTCGACGCTCGCTTTCGATTATAGTTACGCGCATATTTGATTTGATATGATTTGCAGAACGCTTTTGCATAAGAAAGCAAAATTAATCGCTTTTCTTTTCATGTTCTATTTATTTAACCATATATATATGTATTGATGTGAATAAAATTCAATTATATTTCAAAAGATCTCAACTAAATTAAGGAATCGTGGAAAATTTTAAATTATACACTTTAACTGTGAAATTATAAACAAAGATTAAAGAAAAAGAAGAGAAGAAATCTATACATAAGCGATTTAAACAAGAGAAAAAAAATGACTGAAGAAAAACAACAACAACAACTACAAAAACGACTAAGAAAATTTTATTTGGCTATGGCCGAAACTCGCTCTTATGCTCACTTATCACTTCTTTACCTTGGAAGAAAAATGAAATATCGTCACTACTCCATATTATAAGATGGGCGTTGTCGAATTTTTTCTGCAATTTCTGTGCAGATACACACTTGTGTACGAATAGCCTATAGGGCATGCAAAGCATTTTTTTTTTTTTTTTTTTTTTTTAAGCAAAAAACCTAAACTTTTTATTTTTAAAAACAAAGATTCTTCCAGTTTAGATAGGCGTGTCTATCCTTTGACCGACTTATGCAATTTTCAGTATCCATCTGACATCATTTGACATGTGGTAAGCATTTGCAGAGGCCGAACGGCGGTCTAAATCAATTCGGTATTTGATAAACAAAACGCTATTGACTGTGCCGATCGATTTGAGATAATTTTCTGAATCTGTTTGTCTTGCTGTTTGCTCATGTAATTTTGTGTTTAACCTATAGGTGCAAAGTTTCGACATAATAGATGCTTGCATGTATTTTGATCGCCGACATCTATTGATGAAAATGATAAAATAATGCGAAGTATCAATGTACACAACGATTTGTTTCGATGATACATAAAATATCCATTTTTTCATTTAATATTATTGACTTCTTCATTGTATACACACACGCACGCTAATCATGAAACTGTCAAAATTGCATTTTTGACGTTCGTTACTTGCGTTGTTTGATTTGAACAAATCTGCTGCCAAAGCCCATCAAACACTTTTGGAAGCTTGTGGTGATGCTGCTCCATCATATCCCAATTGCCAATTTTCGTTTCAACGGTGTAAACAGTGGCGATTTTGATGTCAATGATAATGAATGGTCTGGAGGATCAAAAACGTTCGAAGCCAATGAATTTGGAACGAATAGTGGACGTACCCATCTCAAACTCTCTCAGAAGAACTTCCAGCTGTTTTTAGACATTCACATACAATGGGAAAGTTTCAAAAGGTGGGAAAATGACTACCATACGTGTTAACTGAAAATGTCATTTCCGACCTTTTCAGTATCGCAGTCTCATTGCTTGCTAGGCAAAGAAAGAGTAAGTTTTCTGTGGCTTATTGTGACTGACGATGAAAAGTGGGTTTACTGCGAGAATCCCAAGCGCAAAAAGTCATGGGTCAATCCAGGAGAGCCATCCATAATGATACCGAAACGGATTATTGATGATCGTAAGGCTTTGGTGGAATCAGTTGAACAAATCGAACGATGACTAGCAATAGCGGCTAACAGATGCAATGTCATCTTCTTATATGATAACGCTCGGCCACAGGTTGCAAGACCATCGCCAGACATAGCGCCTTCTGGTTATCACTTGCTCAGATCGATGCAGTTTTCCTAGTTTGGCCGCGCTCAACCCTACAATATTTATGATTTTGTGATGAATATAAATTTGTTATGGTATGCTCGGTCCATTCTTAGTTCGCTTCGCATACAAGGACCGTGTGAGAAAGGCAAACTTTTATAGAATAAAAAGATCTTAATTTTGGAAATTGGAGAACAGATGGAATAGGTGAAGAATTGTATTGAGCGAATTGGTGTAGGGTATTAATGGCCTGCTTTGCCTGATGACGTACTCATTTAGCTATATTTTTGGAATAAAGCTGAGCAATCTCAGGTGGGGTGTATGCACATGCCAACACGCTAACAGTTAGGACGTATTACAGACAGAAGCAGGAGAAAAAGAAAAGTTGGTCTCGACCGGCAAGTTAAAGCACGCTTATATAATTTGAATAACAATATATTTATTTTGGCAATACTCTAGTAGTTTGCAACTAGACGCGATGCCTATTAGCATCTTCGGAAAGTAGGAGAAACGAATTGGTCTTCATATGAGAGCAGGAAATCACCATCTCCTTCTTCTTATATCTAACGAGCATCGATAAATATTTCCTTCAAATACGAGCAGAGCGTTCAGCTTTCGCTTTATATATAAGCTTTTGGTATTTTGACATATACGCGATGAGGGAAAATGGCTGTAAACAAACAACCGATATCGGTACTCTATGTAGATTCGATGCTAAAGAACCTTTTATAGGCGCAATATAATGACAGGTCAATCCCTACGAGATTAATTACAATTAATGCACATTAGAATTATTATGAGCGCATCCTTAGGTATATTATTGATTTAGAGTTTTGTGTACATTAACGAATTTCAAGCGAAATATTTTGTAAACGCTATATACATATATATATATATATATATATATGTATATAGATTTATATATGTATGTATATACGTATTATATATAGAATAGTATTAATCTTTACCATTATATGCTTGCATGTATATGCATATAGAAAACGAATATGTATGCGTTTATATATATTATATATATGTATCTATGTATATAGATATCTATACACATACACGTATATTTAAATAATAAATACTCAGCTTGCAAATATTCGTATACAATATTAAATGCAAGCATATTGGTGTTTATTCATTGCTTGTATTACCGCAGAGGAGCTAAAGAGAAACTAACTAATATTAGATGGTAGTGTACGAGCAGTGGCGGTTTAGGTGGTATTGATGGCGGTGATAGAATGGTGACACAAGGAGTGTACAAGGGAATGTCTATAACTATTGGCGAGTGTATATATGCTTGTAAATATGTATTTAAACATATATATATATATGTATGTATGCATGTATGTATGTATGTATGTATGTATGCATGCATGCATGCATGCATGCATGCATGGATTTAGTAGATGCCTCCTAACTAAATAAATATGTATAAACTTGTACTCAAATATACGTATGCTTAAAAGCAATTGTTATTCTTGTTGTTGCTTCTGTGCTGTTAATGTTGTGTTGAACAGTTAGCCTTTGTAGTCGTTGTTGTTATTATTATCATTATCATCATCATCATCATCATCATCATCATCATCATCATCATCATTATTGTTATTATTGTCGTTGTTGTTCTTTGTTTTATTTATATATAAACATTTATATATCAGCATTCATACACACACAATATATACTTAAATCAAATACATAAGACATATAACATTCGACCATTCATACATACTTACACGCAAGCAAATGCACGATTGCCGTGTATATTGAATACGTATGCATATGACGATGTTTTCAACGTATGTATAGATTTCGTACGTTTACGTATATTGTAGGCATAAGCATATATATATATATATATATATATATATATATATATATATATATATATATATATATATATATATATANTATAAATGTATATATATATATATATACATATGTATATAAATGTAGAATGTTCGGTACTTATTGCGTGTAAGCTAACTCAATATGTGAGCTCTTGTATACATATTTATGTGCATTTGTGTATTGGATAATATTCGCACAGCCACACACACACACACACATATACATATACATTCATATACATCTAGGTTTCGTATAGATTTGCCTGTGTATTTCGCTTTCTGACAACAAAATCTATTTGCTACATTTATAGTATACGACAGCCTCACAATACACACCGATGTACGAGACGTACACATGCACAAATATATTCGGAAATCGTGCACCAAATATCCATGTTCCCAATTTACCTACCAAAATCCATAACTGTACGTACGTACTGATATGTATGTATGTAAATATATACATACAAAGGAACGTAATAGGATATCTACATGTAGCTATATATATATATAATGTATAATACATCTGTATGCACATATATAATGAATATATGTAGATATTGTTGAGACCATCATTCGTTGAGTTCTTGATTCTCGCCACCTAACTTCCCATTCGACACCAAACTAAACCACCTGCTTTATGAACACACACCGACGACTCGTTCCATCTCTTTCTCATTTCTGCGGTCTTTGTTGAGATGATGGTCATGCTTCAATGTATTTCGAGTTCATACATTTTTTATTTAAAGACATAAAAATTTCATGTGATGTTAGCAAAATTTCGATGCCTTTTTTATTTACTTATTTTTATTTTTGTATTTTAGTTTGAAAAATGTTCTCTCTACAAATAATTACTTATGTCAATTATCGCAGTAATAGAAGGGCGGGCGGACGGGCAGTTCGTCTTAAATAAACCATTAAATTGAGTTTTGCCTTAAAAGAGTTTTTATTTTTTATTAAATTTATTTATTTTTTTTTTAATTATCATAAATTTTTAATAATAAGTTTTAGGCTGGTTGCGCCTGTATGTCCATTTGGGAAAAATTGATATTTCTTTGACTTCATCCGCATCATGTTAGGTTCGAGAAATTTGGGAAAGAAGGCATGATGCTCTTCTCCAGTTTATAGTTTTAGGTTGCGTTAAGTGAAAAATCGTAAAGAATTGTATTAGTGGAACTTATGTCAGATATTTAATGGTTGGTCTTTCTTGATAACGACAATAATTTGTTTCATTTTCTTTTTTAATATTCGCTTTAATTTAGTCTTTTTTATTCATATTGAGTTTTCTTCAAATTACATTTTTAAGTAAATACAAGATCATGGCCGCTAACTATCATCTATATGCCCGTTTGCTCTCATATTCCCATCGATGTAAAACTTCTGCGACTTATTAAACGATTTTCTTAAAGTTCCTTCAAAACCCATTTCTCAGACAATATAAGGAAAAATATTGCTATTACAAATCAATATCTATTTAAGTTAGATGGAAACAACTCACGATGTTAGCCGCGTCCAACAACTAGCTGCACATTTCTTCAAACCAAACAAAAACAATTTCTAGCTGGAATCGTCATCGTCGTCGTCATCATCATCATCATCATCTAATGTCAATAATAAAGCATCGATTTTAACGGCTAGCACTGTGTGCGACTCAAATCGTTTAATGCATATAGCACATCACTAAGTGAGTCGCAAAAGCTTTTGGTGACGTCGAAAACGTCCAGTACAACAAGTGCGCCGCTTTGAAGGATGAAAAGGTCTTTGTCCGGAGAGGATTAGATAAACCTAAGCCTGAAGAACTGTTAACTAAAAGATGAATTTAGTTTTAACAAATTGTTTTTTGTATTCATCAAATTCCTACTAAACTAGCTCCGGCTATTGCAGGCCGTCGCCTCAAGTTGGGTTTTTGCATCGACTTTTTTTTTTTTTTTTGCGTTTAGATACGAAATTCTATTTGCATTATGGTTGAACATTAAGTTGTTCCCCTCATCATCATTATCATCATCCTCATCATTCATTGCATAATCAGTATTAGTTAAACAATTCAGCGAAAGTGCGAAATATTTTTTGAGAGATATCTTTTCGCATACAAGAAACACTAAAGCGAAACGAAAACGTTTAAAAAAGACTTTAGTGAAAGTAAGAGTCGAACTGTGAACAAAATTCATAGACAAATTGAGCTAACATACATCATCATTGTTGCGGTCACCGTGTTAAGTTCCCTTTCCTCCTTTGCTTGATGAAGTATTTAGTAATTGCTTTCATTGATCATTTGCATTTTGCATTGATTGAGGAGGTGATGAATTCACTGATGAAATACTTTCCTGCTCCGTTTGCAAAACTGAGTTGTTGTGCTAATCTAACCTAAATTGCTGTCAACCTTATGAATGCATGGGATTGTTCAAAAGAAAACGATGCCTAGTCGAACTCGCCTAACAAATCCTGATAATAATCTCACGCGATTCTCATCACTCGCTCGTGCTGTTTCGTAAAAGTGCATACAAAATAAGAACAAATCGAATATCGAAACAAGTAAGAATTTATTGGATTATCTGAAAAGAAAATAATGTATAATAAATACTAAGAGTTATGCATACATGCATACATAAATAAACATATGAGTACGTGTGTGCATGTTGTTTCAGTACGTAGATAGGCAGAAAGAGTAAAGGAAACAAGATAAAGAACTACACTCCACTACGCTTCGAGTCGAGTCGAGCCGAGCCGAGCCGCGACGAGTCTAATCGAATCTTGAGTACACTTCGTCGCATTAAATATTTACCGCATTTTGCATTTCGTTTCGCGTTTCAATTTCCTAACAATCTTCGATGTCAGTTGTCTACGTGCGGTTACAATAACGTTAGTAAAACAGTAAGCCAACGTAGCATGCCAAAACTGAAATACAAATATATTTATTAAGAGTACCCGAGAAGTTGTTTTGGAAATCTCGGCCAACATTCTCGTCATCGACGTCGTCCATAGTTAATAGACCCTTATACCGCGCCCCACTTGTTGTGGCGCAGGATGTATTAAGTTTGCGCGGATGTGTGTAATGGCAAGAAAGAAGGCAAGGCCAATCATTAAATTTGCTACAGCGTTTCTCCTAATTCTTCAAAACAATTCTTCATTTGTTTTCATGATAAAATTTCAAAAATTATACCTTTTTGTGTTTCTATATGAAAGCTTAATACTTTTCATCGAAGTCTTCATTTGAGAGCATATTTTGTAACTACAAAAATACCTCTTTTTCATCTGAACTTTTATATAGGATGGGGTTCAAAATCCAAATTCGCTACACTTCATTTTTCTCATGATACACTGATGGGATATAAATGTCATTTTCTGCAGAAAGGTGAAGGCCATCGCGGAAATACGTTCTTATGCGTTTTCATCTAAGGCATGATATGATGAGGGAGAGATCGTAGGACCGATGCAATCCAATCCATTTCCAAACAAGATTTGTCCTTGAGTCAAAGCACATTAATGAAGCAAATTATGTCAAAATGCCAAGAAAATTAGAACTTGAAGGCTGAGAGCAGTAAAAAAAAATGTGAACATACGTGAGACAAACACACAGACAGAAAGAAAGGCAGACGAGCTTAATTTTATTCAGAATATGATTCGCGGTCGAATGGTATAATAAAATATTGGATGTGAAACTGAATCCTTCGTCCTTCGTCAAGTGACGTAAGGGTAGAAAGTTTCGGTGTACTGCGTCGCATATCTTTAAAGCAATTGACAAACTTGGAAAGAAAAAAAAAATTAGGTATTGGAAATTCGGCTTAAGCTTTCACGTAAAAGGGAAAGCAAAAGAGAAAAAGATAAACAATAAAAGCAGAAAAAGTAAAGATTTTATTCTTTTCTTTGGTTATGAATAAATTTCTCGTTTTTGTTATTCTTTCTCTTGGTGTTTTGTTGTTAGAGTGTATAATGTGCATGAGTTTGCTCGCTTGTGTGCGTTAGTTTATTGTTTGTAATTGTTGTGCCTGCAAGGGAACACATTGTGCCATCTCTCTTTTCTAATAAGTATGCCGTCACCCTCAAGGGTTTGTGTAACGACCAAATAACCAACCATTCATACCTTTTTCCTCTTATTTTTCAAGATTTTTTCTTGTACTAACTTGATATGTGATGTTTTTGTTTGTTTTGTTGTTGCTATTGCTATTGCTATTGCTGTTGCTGTTGCTGTTGGTGTTGCTGTTGCTGTTGCTGTTATTTCCTTAAACATTGAAAAAGGTTATTGTGCTCTTGCTTGCTTGGTTGGCATAGTAGACGAAGAAGATGAGAGCAAACATGTTGGTTCTCGACCATAAAAAAGTGACGGTTTTTATTTTGTTTTATCTTATCTTTTATATATTTTTTTTCGAACCCTCTTAAAGTTATGCGAAAAATCATATGTTAAGCTAATTATGATGATTGCATTTTAATCGAACGACAAGTAAGCGGGGCCACGCTTATTACATGTAAATTCATTAAAAATAAAAATTAAAATAATAAAAATTTATCATTGAAGAAAAAGTGCTTAAAATTGTCTGTAATAATTTTTGTTGCTGGCTGCCTGAGTTGCAAAGCAATGAAAAGTCGTTTTTTTTCTCTTTACTTTTTTTTAACTTTTTTTAATCAAGACAATATTGCTTGTTATGCGTGGCGGAGGCATCAGTTTTGCATATGATATATAATTACCTTTCATTAAAGTCGTCTTCCTTTTGAAGTTAAAGAAGCCTTAGGTACAGTGTCTTATCTCCTATTTCTTTGATCCGAAATGTTCTGCTTGCTGCCTCTATTACATACATATCGAGTCCTCTTATTATTTACATCTCCCAACCGACGTATGAATGATCCACTAGACTTTTCCTTTCGCTTTACATATTCAGGGATATTCATTGCATACTACAAAGTATAGATACATCGTTATCGTCTTTCAACAAAACATATTCATTTTCGTTGCGTTCGACGTTTGACAAGTATATGCATATGTGTGTATTAACCTGGTTGTTGTTACTCTTTATTAAGGTGTTAGAAATATACGTAAGAGAGACATTATGTACAAGATATCTGGGATTAGGGTGAGAATGCGAATTGTTGAATTAATCATCTCATCATCGTTTGCTTCGTTTCGTTTGTGGCCTATTTTTCAGAATTCCAGAAGGCAAAATAATAAGATAACTGTATTCTATTTATCTATTCCATGAATCTAATCCATTTAGATTTAAAGTCGAATCTACGTTTGCACATCGCGAGGCGTTATCCATAATAGCTAAGTAAGTAAGTAAGTAAGTAAGTAAAACAATACAGAGACTAATGATCGCCTTAAAGCAAATTGCTGATAATGATCGAATCAAACCGATATATAAAAATGTACAAAATATTTCGAGTGAGTGTATCAGTTAGTTAGTCGATTAAGACTATTCTTAGACTGGGCATATTCGGCTAGATTACGTTTTTTTTTTTTTTAACTTGATCTGGGACTAACTGCCAGCGCTTTGTATCTAAGTATTTGCATAAGCATAACAATAGAAAACGTATGATAAGTCGACAGTGTTAATTCTACTAAAAATATCTAAAAAATTCTACTAAAAATAGATTACGTTTTTTTTTGAAATTTGATCTGACTCTAACTAAGAACGCTTTGTCTCTTAGCATTTGCATAAGCGTAGCAATTTAAAAAGTATGATAAGTCGACAGTGTTAATTCTACAACAAATTTTACGTTGACCAAGAACGCATATGTAGTTTAATCGAATCTCAGATGCGTATTTCGGGAAAAATAAGACTATTACACATTTTCTCTTCAGTGATGGACATAAGAACTTTGAAAGAAAAGCTGGAAACTGCTAGGTATGGATTCAACAAAAGAGGTTTTATCGTTGCTTTCATCTGCAATTATAAAAGACGCAGAGAAAGAAATGAAAGGAAATCGTGTACAGCGAAATATGCACAAATAATTTACGGCTTCGAGAACGCTTCGTAGCTTGTTTTAATTTTTAAATCGCAATCCAATCATAAAAACACCTTTAAATATGTAAATATTTTAAAAGGGTTTTCAACAAAAGCTCGATTCGTCGCTGCAAAGATTTCTTGTTTTCGTTGAGGACAATCATAATTTTCTATAATATATGTTAATGACAAGAACGAATGAGAACAACGAAGAAACGAATTTAAGTGAAAAATTGAAACATTAATAAAAAAATATAAAACAAATCTTAATCTTGGCCAAATTATAAATAATTTACATTACTAACCCTAGATATAGTTATACATGCATATGCATATATATATATATATATAGATATATATATATATATAGTGGGGTTATACAATCATGCTTTTTATATACAGACATCAGCCTTATATACATATATTTATATATATATATATATATATATATATGTATGGATGTATGTGTGTGTGGGTGCGTTTGTATGTTTGTAAATATATGTATATATTATATAGGAGTGTAGATGATGCATACTTTTGTACATACCATCACATCACCATATACCTTTGATGTTGTTGTTATTGTTGTCGTCATCGTTCTCGTCGTTCTTACTCTCGTTGTTTTTTCTTATTTTATATAGTTTATATGTCAAACATAAAGTATATATATATATATATATATATATATATATATATATATATATATATATTTGTATATATATATTTGTTTACACATGTGTAAATATATATATATATATACATATATATATACATATACATATGTATGTATGTGTGTGTGTATTAATTGTACATATATATTCACCCCATAGCTCTCTTCTCACACTCTCTTCTTATGCAATTTGAGTGTGCCTGTCTGTTTGTTACGTTGCTTGCACAACTGTACTTTTGAGATAACCTTAGTTACCGAGTATTTGAATGGTTTTGCGTTGTTATCGCCGCAGATACATTTACTTCTTGTAGTTGAAAGTTTCTTTTTTATTTATGTTATTTCGTTAGGTGTTTTGTTGCTTTAGTGCAAATTTCATTATGTATGGTTATGTGTGTGTAAATTTCAAATAAAAATAAAATATATTTAAGTAAATTGCATGTAATTGTGTCCGTCCTTTCACACACACTTGTGTGTGCGTGTGTGTGTGTGTGTATACGTGTGTATGCGCTGTTTTTTTTTTTTCTTTTTTTTTTATATATGTATGAAAGATCATTATATTAATTATCTACCTACACACAAACGTGCATGCTCGATTTGTTTTTTTTTTATTATTTTTTTATTTTTCTTTTTCTTTATATTCGAAAGTAATGATTTCAGTTAATTTGCACATCACGTTTCAAATACATTACTTATTATATAAACTATTCTCAAATTATGGAAGGGAGGGAGGTAATCTATTCATGAACTGGCACATTATTTATAATCCACGGCTACATACACATATATACATTTAAGCCCATACTTGTAATTGCCAAAAAGACAGATCGACTTTTTACTTTTCTGGAAATTTCTTTCTATCTATAGTGTTTTATATGTATATGTGTATATATATATATATGTATATATATGAACATCTCTTTTTTTATTTTGCAAAAAATTTGAATCTAATAAATGAAAAAAATTTCTTGTCTATTTTTGCTTCTACATTTACACTCGCGATATACATCTTTTTTGCTTTTTTTTTCTTTTTTTTGCTCTTCCTCGTCGTCTTTGTCATCTTTTTCGTCTCTAGTCATTTAGTCAATTTATGATATATGTTTGCATTAGATTCATACTACTCGCACATATATAATGAGCATTTATCGTATTTACTTAGCGTTATCAAGTTTTTAATCTCATCACATTTTATATCAATATCGAAATTTATATAATAATAACAAAATAAAAAAAAAAATTTTTTTTTCAATTTTTATTTTTTTTTTTATTTTTTTGTTTTTAATAAAGCTGTTAAAACGTGATTTCGTGGCATTAAAACATTCACATGAAGGTGAATAAACTTGTGTGTGGCTGTTATTATATAGGAGCAACTAACTAGCACTTGCAATCGCAACTAATAAGAGAAATAATATGAAAGAAGAGTAAAAAAAAATACTGAATTGAAACTAGCAAAAAAAAAAAACAAACGACAAACAACCCTAGATACCTATCATCTATACGGAATACATGCTCGGGTCAAAGTACTTGTTAGTCCGTTGAGAAGAGTCATTCTTAAAGCAAATATAAACAGATCTATTAAATATAGATTTGGTAACTGAAACAGACCTGCTGTGCGTTAGCATACAATTGCCCTTTTTCTTGCACTCTATATGGAATTCGGATAGAGAATTCGACCAAAACAATTAATGCAGAATTAATTAGCATTTTTTACCTGGCGTGGTTGCTTTGAGCCACATAGACAAGATCTGACATCATTTACACAGCTATAGAGAATTAAAGCAATTCTATATAGAATTGTGTTTGCACGGCGACGAATGCTGTAAATGGAGCATGACAGAATACCTCTGTCGGTGGCTGAAGGTGATCAAATGGAGCAAATTTTGAATTTCTAGGATCCATTTCAAATTCCGACAGTACACGACAAAAAGACAAAAAAAAATGTCTTTCTTTTATTTGCTTAAAATTAAAAGCAAGACCTTATGTTTTGGAAAGAAACAGACTGCATCTGAATTTCCCGTGTTGCGTCACTAAAACAACTGTACCTTGTAAGGCAATGCTCGGTTGGACATAAAATTTCCGACACATTTTGTTTGAGGGCTCGTACTATTTAAAATCATATGGATTCGTTAACAGCTGCGACATTTATATGCGATCCTACGACTAAAAGTAGAATTGCTCCTGGCAGGAAGATTGTCGCACTACCCATCTGATTGTCGAGAGAATGCCTTCTCACCTGATTGCCGGGTACGCATATTCATGGTGGCTGTGGTTACTCCGAAGTTTCGTGGGCAACTATCTAAGAGGTGTTTAGATAGGCCTCGACGCAAACCAGTAAGCGATAAAATGGCCCACATCCATTTTCTATTTCGGTACCTCAGCGTAGTAAGGACCCTTTCAATGGGGATTGTCTTACTGATCGGGGGGTCCTCAAACGAACCAGAAACATTGCCAATAGTTCTAGGGAACCCGTCTGATTATGGCTTCATGGCAGGTGCGGACGTTAAACTCCTAAAGACATATGCCACCCTACGACCTTATTGAGTAATGTGCTCAAAGAATCCTTACACGCACCAAATGGAACAAAAAAGCAGATATCGAAAAGGGAAAGTGCAGAATTAAGTCAAAGGTTCCTTTACTTAAAATCCTGAAAGGAGGCTGACTTTCAAACGTAGCAAAGGTTTTTGTGCTCTTTAAGTTATACGATCATTTCAATCGTTTCGCTCGTTATGTAACGTTTGTCGAAATTTTGTTTGTTAATTAATCCTAATCCTACGGGTATTTGGCAAACAAAAATGTAACTATCATTGCAAGAAAAATATTTCTAACGGGCCTAAGCCTAAGTTTTACTGGTGGCTGGTCGGTTGCCTATGTAGCTTTGAATTGGTTTTAGCATGCCCATCCGTGTAAATGTTGTTGTATTAAAAGTGGGTCATATCGGTCAAAGGTTACGCCTACAGTAATATAATAATCGAGAATACTATTGTTTTTAAAAAAAAAAATCCATTTTTTACTCATCAAATGTGTGCATAACCGATAGAACGATGGAAAATTCCACGTCTATTCTATGTATGATCGATCGCGCAGCACAAGAATGGAAAAATTTCACCATTCCTATCCAATAATGTACCAAAATTTAATTTTTTTTTTTTTTTATATCCGCCACTGTAAGATGAGGATACGCTCATTTTGTTTTTTTTTCCATGATGTATATACCACCCAAAAGGAAGCTTCAGAAACCTTATAAAGTATATATATTTTTGATCAGAGTAAAATTCTGAATTGATATAGCCATGTCTGTCCGTATGTGCGTGTTTGTTGTTGGCAGTCTCCTCGATACAAAAATCAGGATATCAACTTCAGATTTGGTAGAAAGACTGGAATATAGTTTTGTATTGAAAATGGACCAAATTAGTCAGAGCAGAAGCCCGCAAAGGATCATAAACTGAATGCAATTCCGTGTTTCTTAACAAAAATTTGAGAAGGAATTTTGCTCGTTACTCGGAAATTATTACAGTTAGAAGGCTGAAATTTTCCACGCTACACCTTTTACGGGTAAAAACGGAAAAAATCGACCAAGTTATTAAATTTTCTTTTTCCACTTTCTTGAGGTCTTGCGCTTATTTATCATAAAGCAAAAAGGACAGAATGTTCAAAATTATTTTATACATTCGTCAAAGGAAGATGTATTGATATGGGTATCAAACAAAAGAACTTGAAGAGTAGAATGCGAAAAGCCTAGTAGTGGGTATGCGAGATTCGGGCTCCGCCGAATATAACTTTCTTACTTGTTTTTCTTAAAGATGTTAACTTTATTTACAGCCGAATATAGTTCAGTTACATCTTCAAGTTGCCATCGGACACATGAGCTTAGCTGTGAAATTTTACTTTACCACGCTATAAGTTTTTTGAAATTTGCAAAATTTTACTCGTTATAGTCATTTTGTACATTCCTTTTATGCGTATTGCCATTGTCATATAAAGTATTATGAAAAACTTCAACTTTGAATTTTTGTTCGTTTTTGAAAAATCGTTTCGTAAATGAATTCTGAAGGAATAAAAATAAAAAGTCTTCGGAAAAGAAAAACAATCATTTTTCCCGTATTTCAAACTAGTTTTTAACTTTTTAATGCCGGCATAGAAAAAAGGGGAAAAATAATAACATAAATGAATTGGAACAAGTGTTTGTACACATATTTAAGTAGTTACTATGCCTAAACCCAAGGAGGAAATTTTTAAAGAACACTATATCTATGCATATAATCAACAATTAAAATGTTATTAAAATTTTTAATAAAATTTATATATATATATATAATATGTATATAATTGCATTTGAGTGTTAAATTGTCGCATGATCTGCTCGAAGAAATCAATGAACACGTGTAGAAGGAATGAGAAATACTTAGATGACGCCCAAGACGGCGACACATTTGATGCAATTTGGAATATCGCTAAAACAACATTGAAAATCATGCATACAACCGAAATGTAATGACTTTAAACAAAACAAGAAAAAAGAAAAACAAAATCGATAGGTAGGTTTCAAGGAAGGTTTACTTACTTACTGCACAGGTATGTGTGCTTAAGTACAACAACATCGTTAATATATGCGACGGCAGAGAAGATGCTGCTGATGAACGACCACGTTGATGATATGCCTATAAAATCAAATGAAAAGCAAAACAGATCAAGTTGCTGGTTGCCACAGTACCAGACGAGACAAAAGCAAAAAACGCAAAACCTCATATAGCTTACGACGTTATCAGGGGCGCAAACACGTTAATATACAGTATAGAAGGAAGGCCGCTCGTGCAGTCACTCGAACAAGAGAGTACAAGCAAGAATGATTTTTTTCATTTTTTTGTTGTTCTGTTTCTTTACACATTATTTAATGTTGCTGCTAGTGCAGTAACTGAATGTGGCAACTTATAAGCAAACAATTAAACAAGCGGGGGGCGGCCAGGCATCAGAGGCCATCTCAGAGAATAAAAAGAACGATATAGCAACAACAATGTGGAGCACGACCATAGACGTTTGAACAACATATATAACCGAGAAAAAGTGCACATGGCGCACATAGGAAAGCACTTAGAGTAACAAGTTACGGCAACTAATGCGAATAAAACAAAACACAGAAATGGTGGAGTTGCATATGTTTTGTATGTTGTGCATTAGTTATATATATATACGTATATATATTTATATGCAGCAACATTAATGCTTTGTTTCGCGACTACGGCTATCATCCATAACTTAAAAACAAAAAGTGTATTGGCAGCGAAAAAAAGAAAATGAAGTAGGAGAAGAAGAACAAGCGAAAAAAAGTCAAAAAACAATCAAATACTTGGCCAACTAAATGCTCTGTATCCACGAAAGGAATGACAGTGTTGACAACTATGCCTTGTCTTCCGAAAAAAAAAGATAAAAAAAAAATAAAAAAGAAAATATAAAAAAAATATATTGGTAACGTCGGAAGAACGCGGTGCTGGAATAACACGAGCTCGAACAACACAGATACCTTCCCCCAAATTACACGAATTTCGAGTAATTCTAAATAGAGAATAAATATTTGATATAAAATGATTTCCAAAGATATCATTTATCTGGTCAAATCGAGAGTTATGATCAAAGGCACGGATCTTGTATGTATTTTGGTCATTTTTTCACTTGAAAAATGCATTTACTGAAAGATATCGGTACAATATATATGAATCCAAATATATTCCATCATTTTCTACAACTTTTGACCAACTTTATGGCAACATGGCGATATCGTGGTTTGACGGTGATCCCATCATAGACCCATTTTCGCACTTCTCCAGTATTTTGAAGCCGCGTGCCAGCCAAGTGATGCTACATCGATCTGAACAATGGGTAATCAGAAAGCGCTATTTCTGGCGATTATGCTGGTCGTTGCAGCTGAACTTACCATCCTCCGAGCAGCGGATTTCTCCAAATCAAACAACAAATGTAATGAATGCCGAAAATGCAACTTTGAGCGTTCCATGATTAGCGCCTGTATACGAACGACTGAAAAAAGGAAGGTCAAAATCACCCAATTTAACCGTTATGTACATTGATACCAGGCATTACTTAATCATTTTCACCAATAGATGTCACCGATCAAAATACATGCAAGCATCTATTAAATAAATAAGTTAACAACAACAACAACAACAGGATGAAAAACAACCAAATAAATGGCATTGCACAATCATAAAATAAATTTAAACAAATAGGAAAATTATATTCGATTGTGGTTGAATCTTTTCTACCCATCCCCTTGATGCAAAGAAGCCTAAAAAAAAAAAAAAATTAAATTTTGGTTTAGCTCTATAGTATTGGCCGGACGAGTTCTTCCATTTAATAGGATTACCCATAAAATATTCGTAGAAATTTTTACGGCTCTATCTCTGTCAAAGCGACTAATGAGTAAAAACAATCAACTTGTTTGGCTTTTGAAAAAGTGGTGGTGTTTTCAGCGAACGTATGCTTAGATCGAGTTCACCTATTTCTCAATGTCCAAAATATAAAAAATTGCATTTTTTTTTTTTTTGCCAAATGTGTGTGCGGGATATTATATTTTTACAACAAACGGACGAACGGGCGTATATGTCTACATGAATTCAGAGTTCAGATATCGATCAAGAATATGTACATTTCCTCAGATATCCAAGGTTTGATTGTAGGTGTTGCAAACGATTTACAAGAACATGTATTATTCGAGCCTTTCGATAGTAAATATAGTAAAGAGGAATAAGAATGAGAAGTTTCAGTGAAGAGAGAAGCACCAGCTAAGCAAATAACTGGCTCAATGGCTAAATATCAGATTGAGTTTGTGACTGACAGAATAGCTTGCGGAATGGTCGTAGGTCGGTTTGTTAGTTTCTAAGCAAACATCAAGAACACGAGAACGAGAACGAGAAGATGAAAGCGTTGGCACTGTAAGGCACAACTTTGTGCTTCGTACTGCTACAACCAATCTTCTTTTTATTATGGGAACAAATAAACGCAGATATAGATGTGTACCTTATATATATGTATATAGGTATCGTGTATATGCACATAACTTACTGTATAGACAACTGCACTCTTGAAAGTGTCATGAAATACGTTTAAAAGTAAAGTATTTTACACACAGCCTAACACGACAAACAAGGTTTTTCTGCCACTAACTGCATCATTCAATGCATGGCACTAGTAAATGTTTATATAAAGGCGATGTGGTCGATGTTAATGTTCGCTCCTTCAATTGCTGACATCAAGTGTGTATGTCTTTTTATTTGCGTTGCTGTTTGTTTTTCCCCGTTCTTTCTCCACGTTTCCTTTTCTTTCCTTTCCTTTCGTTTCCATGCCTTGCCTTGCCTTGCCTTTCCTTTTTTTCTTTTTTCCTTTCTTCCACTTCGATAATAATCATCAAGATAATGTTGAATGAATGCTGATGGCTGGTGGTGATGGTTACAATAACGATACGTTTAGAATAAATGTTGTTTTTTTTTATTATAATTATTTTTTTAAGAGAAAATGTGTGCATTACAAACATATTTTTTATATCATCCCCATATGTGTGTCTGAGAGTCGCCCTTTCGGTCCGTCTGCTCACCGTTTGCCATATTTTATTAGAGATGCTTATCAAATTTAGCACCAACCAACCAACCAACCAACCAACCAATTCATCTTATAAATACTAAATCACACGTTGTATAGCGCTATTTATTGTAGTTGGCCGCCAAACGAATCATTGGCGAAGTTTTTTTTCCTTTCTCATTAAAATCGCCTCAAATTTTTTTCAAATACGCAAACATACATCGCTCCATTATTTTACGTAAAAAATTATATTTGAAATATCGTGGAAACTGAAATTGTGCAAAACAAATATTTATAGAATTATAGCGATATGTAAAATACGTTAATAGAGAGGAAAATATTGGGAGAAAATTCGTTCAGTTTCTTTTAATTTTATTTTTTTTTTTTTTTTTTTTTCATGGCAATGTGGGGTTAAAAACGACGAGTCGCTGTAGTTCAACGTAAATGAATAATCGCGTAAACTGAGATACGCACAGTGATGTTTGGTTAACAAATTTTTGGTAGTGCAGGAAGCCCCTACTGTAACACGGTAGTTGTGCTCCTACAAAATCCGGGATTGTGCGAAAACCCTGTTATGTGAGATTAGAAATAACACTACAAAGAGGCGGATTGATATGCAAAAGCTAAGCAATTTTTGCAACTCCCTTTTGAATTTGAAGTTTGAGGTCCGCACCCAGGAAAAGTAATTCCAAGGTTTTTTTGGAAGGAGTTTTCAAGGAATTTTCAATTTCACAAACTTCATTAGAATTGTTGTCCTCAGAATCGATTCGACTTACTAGGGATGTCATGCCCATCAATTCCGCTTTGCTAATTTCTTCTTCAATGGAAAAATCATTTTAAGAATAAAAAGGTAACAAAGTTATATTCGCTGGAGACCGCACCTCGCATACCCAACACTATGCTTTACGCATTTTACTTTTCAAGTTCTTTTATTTGATACCCATGTCAATACATCTTCAGTTGAGGAATGTATAAAATGATTTTGAGCATTCTGTCCTTTTTGCTTTATCATAAATAAGCATAAGACCTCAAAAAAGTGAAAATTTAGTTACTGGTAACTTTATGTGGGCATGGCCGATTGGTTCCATTTTCGGACTGTTTCGTAAAATAAATGTAGAAAATTTCAGGGTTCTAACTCTAATATATTATTTAAAATTTTGTTAAGCAAAACGGAATTGCATTCAGTTTATGCTCCACTGCAGGCTTCTGCTCGCACCAATTTGACCCATTTTCAACACCAACCTTCGTGCAGAGATTTCCAATGTCCTTACCAAATTTGAAGTCGATATCTTCATTTTTGCGACCAGGAGAGGGTCAACAACAAACGCACGCAGACGGACAGACATGACTAAAACAACTCAAAATTTCACGCTGATCAAGAATATGTGTAATTTATATACATACTTTATCTCTGAAGCTTCCTTTCGGGTATTACATACAATATGATTAAAACGAAACGAATATACCCCCATCTCATAGTGGAGGGTTATAAAAATTATTACTGTTTGCTATCCAGGAAGTAAACTCTTGTAACGCAGAATAGAACTGAGTTCAAGTTTAATAGGAAAAACGCATATATGCATGTATATGCATATCTCAGACATTCTGTAAAGAAAAAAATTCGGAATATTCACCTAATTAATATACATATTTACTTAATAAAATTGCGGATCTTCTCGCATATTATGCATCCATAGCAGTTAATGTAATTTTCCCGTTATCGTGTTTTAGGGGTACAAGAGAGATACCGCAATTTCCTTTTCGTATTGCAGTGAAACCGTGTTTCAGAATACCGTGTTATAGAAGAGTTATTAGCCACTCTTCTTGCAAACTGACCTCTTAACTGGTGCCCGGATAATTCCGCGTTTCGATGCCCGAACATTGTAATGTTTGTGGCACCTGCAACACATATTAACCGCCTGGATGTGTAGTCTCTTTCTCATAAAGTGAAAATTACGGCACGGCTTGCTATCGCCAGATATGAGAAAATAAAGGCAAGCCTCTCCATAGCAAAATCCTCGTCAAAGCCAAGGCTTTGAAATTAGGATAATGTTTCCGGCCAATCGTTTAGGGCTCTTGCGGCAAGATAGCCCTAACTTCTAAATAGAAGTTTCTTAACCGATCATCGTTGATTTATTAAAGAATTCCAATAGGCAAACATTACACATATCTACAAATAAATATATCGATGTCACAACGGACATATTTTTATTCTAAGCGAGCGCTACTGTTCGGCGTATACTTGTAATGGTATAAAAGACTTTTAGGAAAACGGTATTTATTCTCAGATATTAAGAACTCGTCGCGAATACAATAGGATCTACTTGCCAACGACAATGGCTTGCAAAATAATAGATAATTAGTCCAAATTATAATCATCGTGTAAATCGAGGAATGTATGTACCATACACATAAAGGTAAAGCAAACGGACCAAGACATTAAGCATGTTTTGTTTGCATATCAAGTGTTTATTTAATACCGCTTAATATCAAATGTGCTTTGAATGAGTGCTAACAATGGTTTACATAACGGCATGGTTTTTTTGCTGGCGATAGCGGAGAATGTCTATGTCGATATACTGAGTTCATTATTCCACTGGTTAAAACCATGAATTTAAAAAAGTAAGCTAGCGTTTAATTTTGGATCGATTGATCCATGCCAGTGTTCCCATTCGGTTCGTCTATCGTAGATTAAAATTTGATCAACGATACTGTGTGGAATACAACTTCACTTTTATTACAAAAATGTTCACCAATAATTAATTGTCTTGAAAATGTTGAGAATAACTGTTGTGGTAGCTTATGGGCAAAAAATCAATTTATTTGGCTTTTGGAAACAGCAAACGGTACTGCAGACGCGTCCAGTCTGCATGCAAGAACCGCCTTCCCCTCCCTCCTGCCCTGATTGAAGGCGATCAAGGCTTAATTTTTGCAACCAGGAGAACGCTGAACACATACATTACACCGACAGACAGACGAACACGCTTCAATCGATTCAGAATTTGGCGTTGATCAAGAGTTCTCCGAAAAGTGCAAAACATACGCATATAAAAACCGAAAAACGAACTCGTATATTTTATAAAGAGATTTTCCATTACTTACTGACTGCTGATTATATATGCGTCAAGTTAGTGAAATATTTCATTGTACAGATCCCTTGTACATAAATAAGCTCTGTTATGATATGTTTTAAAGGACGTCATAAGCTATCAGAGAAACTTAAATTCATTACGTTGCCAGGGATCCGTCACATATGCGCCATTCCTCATTTTATCAAAATCGGGATTAATGTGATATTTGCCCAACTACATACATACACGCATAATATTACGTGGTTTTTCCTTACATCTTTCCAATGTTCCTCGTTTTTATAATCAATTTGCTTATTTCTCGATGAGAAACAATTATGCAAAGTGTCTTAGCGAAGGCGCGATCGTAAGCGTAAAGATAGTCCACCTTTTAGCAAAGACGAAAAAGTATTTTATACATAATCGATTGATCTTACGCTGGTTGAAAAGTATTCTTTTATATATATATTAGTATATGCTAGAAATTAAATTTTTCATTCGCAAGTGTTACCTATTGAGCCGTCCTTGTGTTATTTCTCTTGTAAAAGTCAAAGTCACACTTGAATAAATCCAATATAATGTAATAAGTTCGCCCACCGTCTTTTCTTATTAATTTTTATTTTTCATTTCGATAGTGGTCAAGGTCATTACAAACTGGAACACATATATAATTGGCTTTTATATTCGTCCTTTAGTAGCGTTCTTACTTAACATATAACATTGCAAGGAGGAAATTGTAAATTTGTTGTCCTGGCAACAAGAATGCAACCTGAATGTGTAGAAAATACTTGAAGCTAACAAACACCGACATCGTCATCGTACGTACTTAGATAGATAGGTAGATAGATAGATAGATACGTGGATACGTGGATACGTGGATACGTTATCCATCCATAGCTGTATATTTATATCGTCAAAGAAATAAGGGATTGCTGTTGCAAATGTATCTCAATATGTTGGACCAACAAGCAAGTAACAGAGTTAGTCTCCCTTCACACAAAAGGAGAAAATCTACAAGAAAAAGTATACGCAAAGCGAAGGATATAATAGTCAACAGAGAATACAACATGTCATGGTTAAAAATGACTGATGCCCATTCCACGTCGTGGAATGACAAGTGTTTTTTGGTAGCATCTACGAAGGGGAGCATAAAAAAAAAACAGTATATGCAAAAAATGCAAACACTTTTCAATAATAAAATTCAAAATTCAAAATTCATCAATAGGAACCCATGAGATTTTTTTTTTTTTTATATTTACTGTATTATGTCAAAAAAGCAATAGAATTTTGAAAAGAAAATCTTATTTTATTTCAAACATATTTTCCCAGCAATATTAGAGAAAGGCATCAATTAGAAAAGTCGGGAAATCTTAGCTAAGAGGAAAATAGTTTTTGTTGTTACCGCTGTTGTTGTTGCAAATCATTTTACGTTTTTCTTCATTTAATTTGCAGATATTTGCATATAACTCAAAACGACGCGCCGCGCGAAAATGGCCAAAATGGAAGTCGACGATGTCGTCGACTTGAGTTTGGGATCAGGTCGAGATCCAGCGCTGACAATCACGCCAGCTACAGTGAGAGATTTGCGAGCCTTGACACAAAATTCGGGACTGACCATAATACCTGCTCCTCCACCACCAATTTCGCCAGCAATTGTTCATGGGAACAATAGTATCACAAGCGGTAATAACACTACAACAGCCACAAATAACATTTCCACCACCATAATGAGTGTGGATCCCTCTAGTAATAGTAATAATAGTAGCATGTCATCAAATCAAAATCAATCATCAACTTCTTCTTCGATTAACTCAAACACGACATCAACATCATCTCCAGTTTCAGACGAAAATAAGGTGCAACGTCGCGTTCTAAGGCCTCGTACCGAACCAAAATCTTACGCCGAAGCTCCAGATATTGTACTATTGCCGGCACGCATGAATGGTCGGCAACAGAATGGTAACATAGACTCCGAGACAGACGATGAAGAGATGCCACCCTACGTACCCATCAAGGAACTTACACCTGCCGAGTTAAAAGAACGCGAGAAAGGATTACGTAAACTTCGAGACGATCTACGTAATGAAGAAACGAAACTGGTGCTATTAAAGAAACTAAAACAGTCTCAACATGTCATGAAAGAAAACCTAGTGGTAACGCCTACTAGTGTATCGCCTACAAATCCGTTAGCTGCTATACCGGCTGCTCTAACCTCAAAAGGAGCCCTAAGTGTAACACCCACCAATGCAGCGCCGTTGCCTGCACACACCAAAACAAATCGTTCCAATAGCAATAGCATCTCATCCTCTATTAGCATAAGGTAAGCTTTCGTGTATGTGTGTGTGTGTGTGTGTGTGTGTATGTGCGTTGTTTTAATTGAAAAAAAAAAAAATCGAAAATTTTAACATTCTTTAAATTCATCCAGCGCTACAAGTAATCGCGGTTCAACCAACAGCAGTTCGACATCATCAACAGCTGCTTCTTCACCTTCGCACCGTTCGAATACCAATAGCACTACAATACTGCCCCCACCACGTTCCTCCTTGCCTGGTGGTGCTACCCTAACTGCTGGATCGTCAACGGCTAGCATTAGCATCGCAGCAGCAACGTCGTCGTCCTCCTCCTCGTCATCACGCTCTTCAAATGCTCTGCCACCTCGAACCAATCTTCCGAATCTCACTATTACACCCTCGGTGACTATAACGCCTACCACGGCTCCGCCGTCAGGACTTAAATCACGCAATGTGAGTTGTTGTAATGTGATCGTTGCAGTAAGCGCTGTGTTCATTCATAAATCTTTATATTGTGAAATGTAAAATTTTTATCCAAAGCTCACTACTTACATAGAAACGTTCATTACACCCAACATACACCGCTTGCAATATACGATACACAATACATTTTATGATTACCAATATGATTCATGTGCATACATTTCACAGTTCATATCAATACCCAAAAAATTAATTCCGATGCTTATTATTGTAATAGAAATTTTCTATAAAATTTCATGAAAAAAAATCATTTTCTTTCCATTTTTCGCTAAATTTAATAACTAACCCCTACCATCACCACGTATCAATCATCATGTATCAATCGCTACGCGCACACAATTAATCAAAATCTCATAAAAATCGAATAAAGCAGCAGCCTAATGTATCGGATAATTCAAAGGTACCTAACACTATCAGCAACTCGGTATCTATCACCCCAGCACCACCAATCGCAACACAAAATCAACAACATAGTGATTTGAAGGTGAAAACTTTTTTATTCTTATATGGGGGAGCGTAAGCGCATTATTATTAATAATTGATTTCTGCTTGTTCCGCAGAGTGAACGGTCCACTGCGCGGGAAGAGAGTCAGACTCCCGCTCAGAGGCAAGCGGCAGCAAAATTGGCTTTAAGAAAACAATTGGAAAAGACTTTATTGCAGGTAATGTTCGAAAGCATGATTTTTATAAGTTTATATGTCTGTGCCCTCTTGGCACATTGTTGACTTGACTTGCGACATTATCATTTAAGATTCCTCCTCCAAAACCTCCACCACCGGAGATGCATTTCATACCAAATCCAAGCAACACCGAGTTTGTTTATCTATTGGGCTTAGAGACTGTGGTCGATTATTTGATGACTAACACAAAAAAATCGACCGCGGTCGCACCTCCTTTTCGTTGTGCTCAATGTAAAGTTGACTTTACACCTGTTTGGAAATGGGAGAAACAAGGTAAATCATACTTCGACTCGCACCCGTCGCAACCCACAGTCAAATTGTTAATAAAAATTTAATCATCTTATATGTAATTGAATTAGGGAATAAAGAACCAAAAGTCATTTGTGAGCAGTGCGTCACTTCGAATGTCAAGAAAGCTCTGAAGGCTGAACATACCAATCGACTGAAACAGGCTTTTGTTAAAGCTCTACAACAGGAACAAGAAATCGAACAACGTTTAGCCAGCCAAAGCAGTCCTTCGCCAGTGGATACACATGTCATTGCCGCCTCCGTTTCATCACAATCACAGTCGCAATCAAATCAATCTCAACAGCAATCGATAACCCATCAATCTCAACCGCAGGTAGCACACGCCTCCTCTACCGCAGCTGCTTTAGTTAATCTACCACCTTCAGTTACTGTTATACCAACTAAATGTCAAACACCCACACCGAGTATAACACCTCGACCCACTCCGCCGCCAATAAATCAACAGCCGACGCCTCCACCACCACCGCTGACTGCGCCACGATCATCGCGAGGTAACAACTCCCACCAAACACAGTCCACTCCCAGTAATCCGACATCGAATCAATTACATCATCATCATCAGCAGCAACAACAGCGAGAGCGAGAACGAGAGCGCGAACGAGAACGGGAACGGGAACGAGAACGTGAACGTGATCATCATCGTGCCGAACAGCAGCAACAACAGCAAAGAGCTGCAGTTGAACAACAGCAACAACAGCAACAATATGACAAGTATTCGACCGCTGCTCTGGCCGCAGCAGCCCAACTAGGCGCTCTCGGCTTACCAGGACTCAACAATTTGGCCGGACTTGGTGGTTTAGGCAATCTCGGTAATCTCGGCCAACTGGGCAATTTAGCCGCTCTGGGAGGCTTAGCAAATTTGGGAGCGGCAGCCGCGGCCACTGCTGCAAATCCAGCTGCGGCAGCGGCAAATTTGGGAGCGCTAAGCAATGCGTCGCCAGCGGCAACCGCAGCAGCTATGCAAGCTTTTCAACAACAATTACTTAGAGGTTAGCGTCTATTTATATCTTTTATTAGTCATACAAATAATCTACGAGGTTACGTTGGCATTATTGACAGATTTCCCAAAAATGTTATCTAATCTTTTGAAATGTGAGAGTAGAAAAAAACACAATTGAAAGAAGTGAAAGCTTGAACAACAGACCAACTGAAGTTATATTAAAAAACAATCAAAAAAGGTGAAGATTGCAAACACAAGAAAAGAAAAAGAAAGAAGAAGAACACAAGAAGAGAATAAGAAAAATCTGTTCTCTCGCTTCCTCTCACAGATATATTTGAAATTATTAAATATAATAGAAACTCTTGCGGGAAAATGTGTATTTGGCCCCCCTCCTAGGTCTAATGTAGTTTTATACCCTCCCTTTAAAGCAAATTACTTCAAAACCTACAAAAAGACTTTTTGTGTTCTACTGTGCAATAATACCTTTAAATAAGTTGTGCGTTTGTGATTACACTCGAGTCTACCATAGTCAGTGTGTTCATAGGTATAGAAACATACTTTCAGACATTAATCTTTTCTCTTCAACCCATAGTTGAAATTGTGAAGGCATTTAAATTTTATCGTCTCGTTTATATAGAGACACTCACTACTCCTCTTGTTAAGTAAGGTGTTCTTAATCTTCTCATTTTAGATATAGAAGTAGTGATTTCATCGTCTTTTAAATGGTCTTCCGGTGTTTGTCGGCCACTATTTATAAATAGCATTATTTTTATTATTATTATTATTATTGTTATTATTAACAATATGATATATTTTAGGAAAACTGAAAGAGTCGTGAAGCGAACAAAATAAGTTTCTAATCGTAAAAGCAGCTCTCCCCCCTCGATTACTTTCTTTTAAGCGAAATTACCTAAAATTCATTCATTCATTTCCGGAAATTTTCGCAAACTTTTTTAAAATACTTACTTCTCTCCCATAAGTACTTGAAACTCTCTTCCTAACTGAATTACCGTTTACCGGCAACCGATCATGTAATTCCGGGTAGCTTAAAGCCTACACTTTTTTGCTTAATGAAAAGTGTGTGCATGCAACTTTACAAAATCAGTAGATCTCTCTCGAACTATGCTTTTATACCCATCGAAGGATATATATATATATATATATATATATATATGTATATATGTATGTATACACTCGATTTGCATATATACAGAAATATCCATTGAAAAATTCATAGGTGTGAACAGCGAATTCGGTTTACACTTGTCCGTCTATCGGTCTGCCCTATGAAATAATGTGTTCATGAATTTGATGCTCTCTAATCTGGTGTAACCTTGAAATTGAAATCCGCGTTAAGTCATTCATTTTATCTTAATAAAATTTCTCTACCAAATCCAAAAATCGACTGCAAAAGTAAATAAGCCGTCGGAGTGTACAAGTTCGAGCATTATTGCTTACAATTACATAAGATATTATTGGTAGATATTGCAAAACTCCACCCAAGTGGAACGTGTATATATCCTTCCTTTTTTTTTAACGCTCTGCATGCATCTATACGTATTTATATTTTAACATATAAAAATGATAAAAATGCTTATTATATTTTTAATTTGTACATCTGGTAGATGTTCTCTTTCAGTTTTATTATTGATTGCTCTTCATTATGAAATTCATCTACATGCTAATTACGACTTTCAAGATTGATTTATAATAGACGAGTAAATCTTTAATATTTTTGTTTTCCAAGCAAAAAAAAAAAAAAAGAAAAAAACGAGAATTTTTTTTCTATTATTTTTGTTTTGTAGCATTGGGACAAGGCTTGGCCACGAACCCTCAACACATGATGCAGTTCACTCCCTTACTGTACTCCTATCAAATGGCTATGGCTCAAGCTGCTCAGGTAGCAGGTAAGTTGCTTAAGGCTTGTTTAATCTGTAAAGAGATGATGCAAAAAAAAGACACTGCGCTTATATTACCTTTTTGTAGCCTTTACCAATAAGAAAACTTCGGCTTCATCATCTTCGTCTTCAACGGCAACGTCATCCAAAAATCAAACGACATCATTAGCTGACATACAACGAGCTGCCGAACTGCAGCGACAATATTTATTAGATATGATACCACCG
Organism: Glossina pallidipes; assembly: GCA_000688715.1. Classification (NCBI taxonomy): domain Eukaryota; kingdom Metazoa; phylum Arthropoda; class Insecta; order Diptera; family Glossinidae; genus Glossina; species Glossina pallidipes. Next base: position 590,783 of record KK499784.1, read on the forward strand.
CAGGCTCCAGGGCCCAGTAATAGTTGTCAAAATAATTGGAAAACGTAAACCTATTGCGAGTATTAGGAATCAACAGGCGAAACAAATCCTAAATAAAAATTTATTTTATCGACCTTTATTATTGAAGAGAATGAAAAACAGAAAATATAAATTTTCAATTATTGATTATAATTTTGATGAATAACCATTCAAAAAAAGGCTCTTAATAGTTTTCTAAGTTATTAAAAAAAAAAAAAAATCTGATATTTTAATTAAAAAAGAAAAGAATAAGAAAAAGAAATAAGAATGCTTGCGTCTGCTTAAATATATTAAAGCAAAATTTTAACGAGAAGTTTTGATATTTATATATAAGTAACATACACTTTTCCTCATCATTACTGTACAGTTGTATAACGCGTTCAGATCTTCTTTTTCTCATTTTTATTTTCATTAACATTATTATTACTATTATTATTATTATTATTATTATTATTATTATTATTATTATTATTATTATTATTATTATTATTGATTATTGAAATTGCTAATCAGAATGAATATTATTGTAAAAGAAATAAGTAATTATGTAATATTTATTACGAAGAAGAAAGAAAACAAAGGCGAAAAGATAAGGAACGCAAATAAATTCAAATCTTCTTTAAAATTATACAATAAATAATTGACATTTAGTTATCGCCTTTTTTAAGTACCGCTATTTACCAATAAAAAAAAATATACATATATATATATAATTAAATAAATGCACTTTTTTAATACAAAAAAAAAAAAAAAAAATGGTAAAAGAAAACAAAAAACGGACCTTTCTCATTACAAATAAATGTTAATTAAATCATAATATAAAACATTAGTTCAATAATTATTTTATAACTTATGCAATTATTATGATTGTAATTATTATTATTATTATCTTTATAATTTGGTAAACTGACATATTTTATTTGCGAGTGACATTTTTTTTTAAAGCTTAAATAGATTTTAAATAAGATTGTAGTTTATAATATTATTAATTCTTCTTATTATCCTTTTTTTTTTTTGCTTTGTTATCACGTGAAATGAAAAATTTCAAAGAAGCATTACAAGTTAGTTATTGTTATTTAATTAAATATTGTGTTTTATTATTATTTCTTCTTTTACATTTTATGTAAATTTGCTTAAAAACTGCTCTTCTCCTAGAATTAATTATTATAAATATAAATATTTTTTTTTTCTAAAGAAATTGGTTTTAATTTTAGTTGAAATGCTTAAAAACAATAAAGAGAAAAAAACGTTTTTTGACATATTCATAAAATTAATTTCATTTTTATGCCCACCATCGAAAGATATGAGACAGTATACAAGATATGATCCCTGCCCTTATGATACAAAGAAGTGGTCATTAAAGACCGGTCCCGGAATGTAATGATAATTTTTATTTTAATATAAAATTGCAAAATCTATTCATCCGTCCGTCAGCCTGATAACAGCGAAATTTGAAATAAAAAGAATTGATATATGCATATATATAATCCTGGCTGAAGGCCATATGATGAACCCGTAATCTATAATGAGAATTTTTAGCTGTAGACCCGGTTCCAAGTAAAGCACACAATAAAGACACTCGGGCGGACATAATTAACATCAATTAACGAACAATCAATCCAATCTAACACAAATATTAATTTAAAAGGTTGGTACAAACGTTTCCCGGAATCAGCAATGGCCAACTGAAATTTTTACACATTGGTTTCGGATGGTGGGTATCAAAAATTTTACCCAAAGCGAATATAACTTTTTTCTTTTTTAATCTCACCTATTGCTAATTATGAAAGGAAAGATTAATAAAATATTAATAAACGTTTTTATTACATTAAATGCCTTGTTAAACTTACTGTTTTTTTATTTTTAAGTGTTTAAAACGAAAATAAATTTTTTTTTTTTGATTTTCTCGTTTGCAACCAAAGTAATTATAATAGTAAACCAATAACCATAAATATTATAAGAAGAAATACATCAGCGCAATAAAATATTACCCTTGACGCATACATACATATACACAGAATTATGTATATTTATAAAAAATTTATAAAAGAAATTCATAAACAAATAAAAACAGAAAGAGTGTAAGAGAAGTTACATTTTAGTGTACACTGAGTTACTACATATATATGCAAAATTACTTTATATGCCGAAAAGAAAAACTCTTTTGCATCAGCACATTTTTTATAAAATTGCGCATTCATCTGAAAGACTACGAACATCCGCATTTAGGTCCTGAAATCCTTCCTTAAATGAATGCAAACTAATCGTATTAATTGTAAGTTCCTTTCTGTGAGGTTAAGGCCGTTTGAAGCACCTTTCATTAGAGACAGCATTTTTCTCAGCTTTCACGTGCACTTTTCTTCTAATTCTTCGCGTGTTTGTCTTAAAAATAAACCATCAACGGGTATTTTATTGGATGACCGTTAAATTCCGACCAGTAACGTGCACCATTACAATATTTTTCTCAATAATTGCACTTTAGTGCAATCCTTTGCTGCTCCGAATTGTATTTTACAACCTGTTCGCACGAAGAGTAATCTTTTCATATCTATAAATTATTTATTTTTCGATGCATTTTTCTTATTATGATTATTATTATTTTATTTAATGTCTATTCTGAGTTTCAGCGCTAAAAGACGAGAAATTCATTGCAGTATTCCGCCTTTTTGTTGAGTTCTATCCATAATCCGATCATACTCATTGTATGATAGCAAAGAACACGCACCAAACGGTTACTCTATGCTCTTGATAGAGACGTGGGAAGTGCTGTTCTTTGTAAGATGCTTAGTTGGAAAAGTGGTGGGCCTCGCGTAATAATAGAGATAGCGGTCGCTGTATACGTAAACATCAGAGTATATAGCTCAGTGTGAATAAATTTTGCTATTGACGTTTTTTAGATTATCTACAATTTTTGGTTCCGTCAAATGCTGCACAAATAATAATCGTTCTCATATAAAGTTAAAATCAGAATTTGACAATCATCGCTATATGAGTACGAAAGCAGTTTTCTTCCGCTAAGAGAGAATCTTTTGATTCTCATTCTTAAATACGATACTTACGATACTTTGTTGTAAGATAGAACGGAAATGCCTTCAATCCATACATCGACGGTGCGGATGTATGTAACATTCAAAAGGACTTGACGAAGGGCCCGCCGACCTTTTCAGTCGAATTTCGATCGATTAAGAATCACTCAGCTTGTGCTGCTCGACCTACACGCCGTAATTTTTGAAATATTTTGATGGAATTTTGAACACCGACATGTCTTGGCCCAAAAACGAACGCTATTGCAACGATTTTTTTGTTAAGATGTTATTTTTAGACAAGAAAGAGTATTATAGCCGATCAAGACCAACCATTAAATACCCTACACTACTTCACCTAGTACAGTCATTCGGTGGTATTGGTAATAATACATCAAATGTTACTCATTAGTTTTAGGGAAAGACATACTTTTCATGAAAGCCCGCATATTGGATGATGCCCAAAACATCATATGACCTGGTCCATCTTTAGCAAATTTACTTTACTATCCAAAAATTGTATTAGTTGTCACTTTACTTCATATAAAACTAGAAATTATACTTTTTCTCCGCACGAGGGTTTGCTTTTCATGACAATTCTTAGATGTGTGAGTCTAAAAAGATATTTAGAAGAATTGCTTCTATGGCCTGCTTTCGCCATAAAATATTGAAAATTAAACCTTTTTTCTGAAGAGCTTACTATTCATGAGAACTCTTATATGAAATGGGGTCCAACAAATAGACCCATGTGGTTCAAATTTGGCCCACTCAGTTTTAATTTCAAATTACTATTATTAACCAATCTTCATTATGAAACATTAACTATTAAGTCTTTTAGGTCTATAATGGTATAAATTTCTTCAGAATCCTTATATGAGGTGGTACCCACGTGATCCAAATTCGATAAGGATAATTTCTTCGTCGATTTACTCAAGAGCCAATTTTCGCTATGAAGTATCAAAAATCAGACCTTTTCGCCATACAAAGGTTCAGTTTTTGTAGGAACAGAAAATTCAAAAATTGCCCCGGCCGATCCAAATTTTTCAGGCCAATTTAGACTGTCAAAATACGATTACGTAGCGAGTTTTGTCGAAAATTTTGAAAATTGCATCTTCTTTCGGTATATCGAGTTTCCAAAATAACGCCTTATTGGGGAGTGGCCGAAAAAGTAAAACGATTCCAATGATTTTGAATAGCGTTCGTCCTTAGGTCAACACAGGTGAGTTTACCAAACTTCATCAAAATATCTCAAAGATTGCACCCTGTTGCTTGAACACGAATCTACATGGACAGACATCAGACGGACAAAACCATTGTTGAAACTACATTTAAGGTAATCAGGTTAGTTCGCAATTTTAAATAGATGCATGGGCAGATTTTACAGACATTTAAATTTAATTTTACAATAAAAAAACTATTTGAGACCAATACACTTCTTTCATATATAGTTTTGGTTAGTCGTTACAATTTCAAAGAACATTGGTCATCATGTTAGTTAAAAATACGAGCACCTTGTTAATTTTGTTTTGTTCATGTGTTTTTATACTTTACAAAAATCTAACATCCTATAGTGGGGAGCTCTTATAATGGAATACATTGATTTACTTAAGACAAGTTACAAGTATTAATATAAATAAATGACTGCGACCGACTACCCTTCCCGTTTACCAAAACAATATACAATAAATTAGGGCAAACTGATATATATGTATGGCGCGAATAACGTTTTGCCTATTAACTCTTTGTTATACCCTATACACCGCTTGTGGTACAGGTTATATTAATTTCGTGCAGACATATGTAACGCGCAAAAGGGCTTAAGATGGACACCCTTTTTATTGTACCGATCAATTCAGAATCGTAATCATCTGTCCGACTCATTTTTCAGATTCCGAATCATTTTTTAACTCAATCTAAGCCTGTCCGTTCATCTGATGTCTGTCCATGTATACTTGTGTTCAAGCTACAGATCTACAATTTTTGAGATATTTTGATGAAATTTGGTACACAGACGTACTTTGGTCCAAACACGAACGCTATTGAAAATCGTTCGGATCGGTGAACTTTTTCGACCACTCCCCTTATAACGCTCTAATCTGAAAATTCGTTATATGAAAACAAATTGCAATTTTTAAAATTTGTCAACAAAATTCGCTGTATAGTAGTATTTCGACATCCTCAATTGGTGTGAAAAAATTGGACGGGCTGGGTAAATTTTTTGAACTCTCCCTCATATAATCGTGCCAATGAAAATTGAATCTTTATATGATAAAGTCCAATTTTCAATATTTCATGGTGAAAGTTGGTACATAATAACAAAATGACAAAGAAAAGGACAACCTTACCGGATATGAAACCACATAGGTCTACTTTTCGGATATCATCGTGTCTAAGGATTCTCATGGAACTCTTATATGCCGAAAAGCCTAATTGTTAATATTTGATAATAATTTGACATAAAAATTGAGTGAACCAAATTTAGACCACATGAGTCTATTTATTGGGCTCGATTTCATATACGACTTCTCATGAAGAGTAAGCACTTCAGGAAAATGTTTAATTTTTATTATATTATGATGAAAAGCGGACCATAGTAGAAATTTAGCAAAAAAATTAACAGTATGGGAATTCGGATCAAATTGCGTATATTTTTTAGATCCTAATGTATATAGAGGTTATCATGAAAAGCAAGCCCTTATCTGGGGTTAAAGGATAATTTCTAGTTTTCTATAAAGGAAATTGGAAAATAAAATTTTTGAGAAGTAAATTTAATTTGCTCATATGATGCCGAGCAATGCTCTACATATTTCTTAAACTTTTATCAATTTTTATATCAAATCGGATCAAATTTACGCACGCTCGGTGAAAGGGAAAATCAAATCCTAAGATAATTGAACTACGTTCGTCCGTCGATCTATCATTTACTGTTAGAACTGTTACCATCGCAAACATTTGTAACGAAAAATTTAAATTTGATGCGTGTATTCTTAATTGCTTACTTCTCACTTACTTTACTTCTTAATCTTAGGCATGATCCGCCCGCAATAGGCAAAAAACTAATAATTAATAAAGCAATTATTAATCTGAAAGTTGGGACCACAACCGAATTACTTGAAGTAGGCTAATATTCGCTTCAAAACGAGTGTACAGTTTTCTTACTTAATTGATTTAATGAAAATATTCATACATTGGTGTATTTAATTTTTTATTAACAATTAAAATAAAATTCTCCTACTCAGTGTACAACTAGTGTAAAGAAACGAAATCAAACAAAAAAAAATATATTACAAAAAATTGATGAAAACCACTTTTAAAATAAGTTTTTTGCCATGAATATATTTACATATATTAGATGAAAAAATTTTGATTTTCCTTTTTTAATACTAACACCGATACATAAATGCGTGGATACATACATACATACATGCATGCATACATACCATGCATGCATTCATACATACGTATATCATATATATACATATACACAAATTTGTATATATATATATATATATATATATATATATATATATATATGTATCATCTCTTGCCTTATACAAAAAACCTATAGTTTTCTGATTTATTCAATTCTGTTATCGACAACAACCTATCGAAAACTTCCATATATTTACATATAACTTAACAAATAACTTGAACTTTAGTTTAAATATTTATAGACATAATAAGCTCTACTGTTAGTCCTCTTCTTTAAATTGTTTCTTTTTTTTGCCTTTTTTTTTTTTGATTTCTTTTTTGTTCAAATCTTAAAATATTTATTATTAAAATACATAACAAACACATTACATAGAAAAAATATGCAACAAATGTTTATTAAAAATTTTAAATAATAGTGAAAAAAAAATCATTCAAATCGTAATCGTTTTCTCATCCATTAAACCAATAAAGATATTGAATGTCCTAGAAATTCTGATAGAAACTTTTAATTAATTCTCTCATTCATATATACCAACAACAAAAAAAAAAAAAAAGTAAAATTAAATATTAAATAAATAAGAATTAACGTTTTACAAGGGTGTATATATAAATAACTAGAAAAATATCAACTTTCTTTGCGTTAATTGAAAATCACGTTTTGTTCTTCTTTTTTTTTTCCTCTTCATTTTTCAAATTTAAAATTAATACAATTGTTTTTTTCCAAAGGTGTTAGAAAGATAACGCTAACGTCGTCATGGATTAGTTTTTTAATGACAAAGCGACTGAAGATATGGATTTAGAAAATGACGCTCAATCTAATGCTTAGAATTCGGCTTTCGCTGCTCTCTATGTAACAGTCATTTCGCTTTCAATTACTTTCCATAACCTCAAGTTAATTTCTTTCCTTTTCATCTTTTCCCATCACCCTTATTTTATATGTTAAGCGAATACATGTACAATTGCAATCCAGGCTTTAATCAATCTCCATGTGTGTTTGGGTAAATAAATTGAATCAAGTTTAAATATGAAAATTTCCTTTTTCTTTCTTGAAATTCCAGTCACATTTCCTGAACGATCATTGCACCCAGTTGTATTAGATATTTAACTTCCAAATCACTTCTTTTATATGCTTTTTAACCCAAAAATGTTATAAATGTGGAAACAAGTTATAGGTCGGGTTTATTGTCTTTTCAGTTATATCCAGTGAGTGTTACGTGGTAGCCTTATCGCTCGCAATATCGAAAACAGCTAAACATTTTTCAAATTTTATCTACTGCTCCTCTCTTGTCACTCATTGCGTAAACTATTTTTATACCCACCACTGTAAGATGGGGGTATTTTGTTGTTTTCCATTAATACCCCAAAAGTAAGCTTCATAGACCGTGTAAGGTATATATATTCTTGATCAGCGTGAAATCATGAGTTGATTTAGTCATGTCTGTCCGTCTGTACGTCTATGTGAGGTGTGTTATTGGCACTTGGCACCTGGTCGCAAAAATGAAGACACCGACTTCAAATTTGATAGAAACATTGGAAGTTTCTGCACGCCCGTTGGTATTGAAAATGGAACCAATTGGCCAGGACAGAAGCGCACAGTGGAGCACAAACTGAACGCAACTCTCTTTTTTTAAACAAAAATTTTTGGATTTTTTTTTCGGAAATTAAAAAAGTTATTAGACTGAAATTTTCCACATTTATTTTACGAAACACTCTACTCTTTAGGTCCGAAAATGGAACAAATCGGCCATGCGCACACAAAGTTATGAGCAAATAATTTCCTTTTCACTTTTTCGAGGTTCTATGCTTATTTATCATAAGACAAACGAGATAAAAGGTTTAAAACTATCTTAAACACTCCACCACGGCCAGGTGGGTTAATTTTTTCTTAATAATACAAGCGATATGGGTATCAAATAAAAGAACTTGGAGAGTAGAATGCGAAAAGCATAGTGGTGGATATGCGAGATTCAGTCCCCGTCGAATATGACTTTCTTACTTGTTTTCAATCAATAGATTACAAGATCGTTAAGGAGACGGGGAACGTGCTGCAATTAAGAAAGAACGAAGCAAAAGAACACTTCGGTTTTCGTATTTCTGATCACAGCGTTTTTGTTATTTACATTACTTCAGAGTATATAACTATTACTATCACTCTAACATTATGCTTATCTTAAAGAGTTTGAACCTTCTTCCCTTAACTAAACTATTAATTACTTTACTAATTACGAGGATCTCATTTTTGAAATCATCTCCTATTAACTAGAAAACTACTTGCACAAATGAGCGGTTGGGGCCCGAGGACAACCTAACCTGTTCACTTTCTTCATTTTACCTTCCATTCATTCACAAAGAGTAGAATAATGTTTTCTTCAAATTTATTTAAAACAAAATAGAAGGATTTCTTAACCTTCAGGTTATCATATATGAAAGCATAAGCCTTAAAACAAGTAAAAAATTTTCTTGCAAATTTCGTGGCAAATTGCAAAAAAGAAATCCTCCCTTCGATGCAAATTTTGTACCTAAAGTAAGACAAACCAAAAATTTTCAGAAAATGTACTTAAAGAACTAATAAGCTTCAAAGAATTTTTTCGAAGAACTGACTTGAAAAAAAATTTCATTGATTCGAGTTTTCCCTTTCCTTTTTTTTTTTTGAAAACATATTAATTTGTCGTAAAATCCCACTAGGCTCGCTCTTATTTGGATGTATACCTTTGGAAAAATGTGGTTTCGAGAAAAATACATTTAAAATTTGAATTTCAAGGAGTTTTATTTTACCTGTAGTCTGCAATGTCCATACCACCCAAACCTTGGAACATTTCTATCGGCATAAAATAAATTGTGCTTAACATTTCTTTCATCTCCAATTGCTGTTCACCATCTGCCATCTTATTGATTATCGAACTATCAATTATGTACATACTGAAAACGACCTTATCTTGCTAATTCCTAGTAAATAAATATTGCTGTTGGGGGCGGGGGAGGGGCGTGAGTACACGAAACCTTTTTAAGCGTTTCTTTCTTCTCTTTATTTAAATGACTTGTAAATTGCTTTCCCTTAAGTTCATATACATTCTTGAAGCCGTCTTCTGGTAATCTTAATCGATGAAATATCGCTTCCCGATCATATTGTTGGATAATTATGACTGAAAATGTTCAATCGTTGTAAACAGTTGGTTTAAAATTAGTTTAGCTTTTAATTTGGAATTATTTATGCGAGTTTTTTTCTTTTTATCGTTTATTTCGTTTTGTTGCTCGAGGAGTCGAAATATTTATTTATTTTTCAATAAACATCGAAATTTATTTTTAAATGTACATAACTATATACATAAAGAGAAAGCATCTTTATTTAATGCGACATAATTATTATGTATGCGACTGATTAAGATGAAAATTAATTATAATTTGGTTTAATAATCTTAAGTAGTGTTTATTAAAAAAAATAAAAATAAAAATAATAATAATAATAATAAAAGATAATAATAATACAAACTTTTGGGATTTATAAGTTTTAAGTTGTATAAAAATTAATTATAAACTTTATACAGTAATGTTCAAAAAGAAAAACATAAACCAAATAACAAAAAAAAAAAATTACAAAAAAAAAATGGAAATATTTTTGGATACTTACTACAAACCCTTTTGGCTTGAGACAAAAATTAAACAGTGTGCTTATTAAGAAGGCAAGAAAAAAAAAAATAAATAAAAGGAAATTAGCACGAAAAATGTGTCAGAGAAATCAAATTGTGATCAAAATAACGTAAAAAATTAATTATAAAATTAACAAAGAAAGAAAAAAGAAGAAATTAATAATTTTTTAGGCCAACCATAGATGAACAAAATTGCATTAAAATAGTCATAACAAAATTAACAAAAAGTGATTAAAGAAAAAAATATTTTATAAATTGACCTTTTTTAAGAAAGACCTATTAGTTCAATTATTATTATTATTATTATTATTATTTTATTATGATTTCCTGATATTCTTAAAAAAAAGTATATATATATATATTTTTTTTTTACCTTATTAAAGAAAAACCTAAAGTTCACGAAAAAATCAACAAAAATTATGGAAAAAAAAAAAAATAAAAAATTATAATGAAAAGACAAAACCGTAGCATATTCAAATAAACTTCAATCTCTGTGTGGTAATTAATTTACTTATTAATGAAAAACTAATTAAACAAAAATAATTACGAATAACAGACAACATTACATATACGTACGTACGAAATATATTAAAAAAAAAAAAATGAAAAAAAGAAAAAAAACACTTTTTTGCTATTGAACGCTCTTAACAGAAATATCTAAAAAATTACCGGAATGAAGAAAAAACAACAACAACAACAACAACAACAACAGCAGCAACAACCAAATACTAACAATTTCCAATATGGCCACTGAAGATATTTCATAAATGTTGTAATGAAATCTTTACGTTTTTAAAAATAAATAATAAAAAAACTAATATAAAAATTTATTATTTGCTTTATGTAGAAAAAATATATTAGAAGAGAAATTACGTGATGGATCAGTTGTTTACCTTAAAACAAAAAAAGAAAACACTTTTCCTTCGACTTCACGCTACTTAGATTCACAATATTTGGGAACTAAAGTCTTCTTATTATCATGCAAAACGCTTGCACTTATCAAAGATGACTTACGTAACACTTCTTATCCAATATCCGTTCGAAATTTCTAGCAACTCTATACTCTGTCACGCATCTTTAAGAAAGAGGAATCGAGACGCTTAGCAAAACGTATAACGTGCCCTTCCCCTCCAACTTCTGAAACGTCTTTTTGCATTGAACAAAGCCAATCGGCACAGTTGCTTAAGAGAGATTTGACTCGTACATAGTTGACGCTGTACCCAATTTCGGACAAAATAATATTCTAATCTCCGTTGTGGCTTTGTTAAAAAACTTTTTTCTAGCGCATTTTATTACCCACTCTTCGAAATGCTAGACGATATTCAAGCAATATTTAACACGCCTTTGCCACTCTATCGCCTAAGAAATCGAAAGTAAATTTTACCAGACCAGCGCCTAAAATTTCCTTAGTAAACATTTAACATTGAAGTTAAGTGTTTTGAGAAAACTTGTTGGATGATCTTCATTCAAAAAAAACAGATCAATCAATTCAACAATGAATGATAAGTATATTTGGAAAACTTTATTTTGTAAACATTAAATATTTTAACAAGTCATTCTTCTTATTATGCAGCACAATGTGCACAGTGTTCAAAAGTTCAAAAGTTTATCAAAGAATATTTGATGCACGGAATAATCAAGAATCGTTGATGCTCTCTAATCCAATGACTATTTACTCGCTCTCTCTTTCTCCCTCTCTCTCTATTTCTCTTTTTTGGAAATGCATAAACTATGAAAATACCACGCGTACACCCAGACGCCAATCGTTTGGACCTTTAACAGGACATTAAACCGACACATCTATTGTTATTTAATTTGGCATAGTCATGATGCACATGTAAACGCGCACTAATGCGATTATTACCATCTTGAAATGAATTCGAACGATGTATGACTTTGGCTGAACCTTCTATTTGTGTATTACCATCCGGACTGCGCCATAAATTGGCGATAGCTTCCAAAACAATTTCTGTCTCATCCTCCTTATCATCATGCTCGGCCGATAAGGTTACATCAATCTGACGCCTTAACCGTGCGTTTAAAGGTGCAGTGTGTACATAAGCATTCAGATATATTAATAAGAAATAAACTATAATTTTACTAAGCATATTAATTTTATTTCGATTAAATCAAAATTGCGAGTTTATTAAGCAAAATTCAACCGATGACTGTCAAAAAATCTCTCGCAAACCTTCTCCAAATACTTTAATTTTAATAATCAACTTTAAAGCCGCAACGATAAGTTAACTACAAAACAACCAGCAGCTTAATGTTTTAATGCGCACTTGAACCGTAAGCATTGAACTCATCATTTCAGTCATTTCTTTATAACTATTAACGAATCACATGAATAGAAATAAATAAATAAATAAATAAATTGTATTATTCGATTTATAATACCAGGAATTAAAGCGGGTGTTATTGGTAAAAATTCCCAACCAGACAAGTGATAATAGAAAATGAAAATATTTGTACAAACACATAATCTTGATTCAAAACCGAAGGTTCGCAGATAATTTAAATAAAAGGACTGAAATGATCTCGTGTAAAATTATAATTTAATTATGATTTCATAACTTACAACGTAATTAATTGTACCTTGTGACGAGTCTTTACCATAACTCATGTACGTTTCCGAGGTGAACATATACTCGCTTCGCGCAATGATAATAATTTAGATGTATTTCGTCTAACTGAACTAATATAGTTTGTATGTTTAGTTATTTATCTTCTTTTTTTAGTTCATAATAATTTATTGATTCATTCTTTATGGTTATACTTAATTTAAATTTTTGGCTCTACGATTTGAGCTGGTGGCCAATCCCACTGCTTAGGTGGAGCATTCTGTATCAACTTTTCCCAAGGTTTCCAGCCCAGCATTTTACGAGCTAAAACCAATTCGTTTTCAGCTTGTACAATTAACTCTTCCACCTGGCCGCAACCAATGGCTTTCTCTAATGCGGTTACGTCTTTATTCTAAAATTGTATAAAATTTATTTTTCCATTTTTTTAATAGTAGACTATTTTATATATCCTCAATCTTACACCTTCGACGGCCTTTACTCTTTCCTTCACTATTTGTTCAGTATATTTACGATACGCTGCATCATCAGGCATTTTGGCTACAGCTCTTAAAATTTTCCCATATAAAGCACTTAAAGTGTGATGAGGATTGACGGCCACTGCCAAGCCAGTTAAACCGGTCGTCTATAAAATAAGCACTTTCATCAGCAAAATCAGAAAAAAATACAACTACGATACATGTGGCTGTTTAATTAAAAGGGTTTATCTTCTCGTCTTAATGGAACATAAAAACCTCAATAAAACAAGAGATTCCCTGATTTTTCTAAAGATATGCTTATGATGTAACTATCACAATTATTTTGTTTTTGCGCTCATTTTCACTAGAGGTCAATTTTTGAGTTTTAAAAATCACACACATTGTTCTAAGATACTTACGGCTTTCACGTACCGCGACATCTTCTCCTGCAAGTGAACCTGTTTTAACTCGGTAAAAGTTTCTAAATAATCCTTTAAAACTCTCAGTGAAAATAGGGAAACAGCTGTCTTTTTTTTCTTTTTGTGTTGAATCTAACTCGTTATATACAAAAGCTTTCTTTCAGCCAATTACCTGCTTAGGGTTGCTGAGCCACATTAAAATTTGTTTTACTACGAATGTGTTGTATGAAATGGCTGGTATGGGGCACTTAACAATATGTTAACCTATTACGTCATTAAGCCGGGTTTAGTTTAAGTTTTAGGTCTTAAAAATATGTATATATACATACATACATTTATATATTAAAAGTGAAAAAAAGATTTGGCAACCCTGACCCATATTGCAAAAATAGAAAACAAAATATAGCCGCAAACATCGAGTAATTTATATTTAATGAAACTGTGTCAAGTATGTAACTATCTCCACAAAAGAAAATATTGAATCAACCACTTGAATATAAACTGATAAATGCTGATAACGCTTTGATAAGTCTTGTGCATGTTTAATAAACAATCGTGAACAGAAATTAAATCGGGATATAAGCAAAAAGTTATAACACTTGACACAGTCTAATAAGAAGAGCGGCATATATCAGACGTAGTGCGTGTAACTAAATATAATAAGTAAGTTAATATAGCGTGCAGCGTGTTGTTTTGTATAAATTGCAAAAAAAAACAGTTTGATAAAATAAGTGAAATCTAAGGACTCTCATAAGATCTCAAAAATATACAAATAAAAATGATTTTAGGCATTCAATACATGAAAATTTATAAATACCAAAGCCATTATGAAGAAAACGTTATTACATTTTCGCAGTACCAGTTTTCGTGTTTTCAATCAAATGCTGGTGATTAGACCAGATACATCATAGTGTTAGTGTGCTTGCAACTCGTCTTCATAAGTAAACGTAAACATATTGACAACGTATTTGTTTTATGGCTTATCCAGCAGCCAGCAAGTAGTTCTCGTTTCATAAAATACAGATCAAATATTGTCATCTAAAGTTTAAATATAAACTTTTTTCATTTATATATTTTATAATTGATGACGTCAATTTTTTTACTTTGTCAATTATTTACTTTTAAAGTCATTGCGCTACAAAAAAATGATGAATACCAAACCGATTCTGATAACAGCCTGTCAGAAACTGATAAACTTGAGACTGTTGTATAATATTCAAAATCTCTTCATTCTGCCTTTTAACGAAAGAAACATAAACATGTATTTCATTCTCATTTACTTCTCAACAATTGGTAAAAAAAGTAATAAAAATTTATTGCATGTATACTTTTAATATAATGAACAACTTTACAGATAGGTAGAACAGAAATCATGTGTATTACATTTTTAGTATTAGAAGTTCGATTTAGCGAATTAAAGTCGTGACAAAAACATTTCTCTTCATATCCCGTCAGGCACGTTACCTTTTAAGAATATTGTGTCCCTTGTTGTAACAATGATTGTTGGTAACTGATTCCAATGTCAATAGTACTATCATACGCAATATATGTAACAGGACTCTTACTTACTTATACTTACGTAATTTATGTTATCAATTCTTATGGCAGCCATTTTACTTGGATTTAAAACAGAAAAAGAAACGGAAAAATTGCAGCAAGATGCCCCATTGCTCTTTATCTTTCTGCACTCTGTAGTATTAGGCGGGCGAAGCCAAGCTTTCCCATTTTCATAAAGGTAATGTAGATACTACAGGCAGGCACTATAGTATCGTTGTATACAATTAATTTTGCCCTCGAAAATGTTTATATCCCGTCCTTTAAGCCGATTGGACCATTCTCCATGCCAGCCTGCGCGCAAGAGCTTTCAATCTGAAACCGATATCTTCATTCTTGCAGCTGAGAGAATATATATCACCCACTCGCACACACACATAGAGAGGTAATCATTCCCCTAAGTCGTTTCAGCATTTGATATTATAAAAGTATATATACGATGAGCATGCCTTCAATCGCTGGCGGTGGATATAAAAAAGTCATTCATTCATACAAAAAAAAAAAAAAACGCAAATATATGCGAGAATTCAAAAATTTGATTGAAACTGAATTAATAATAAATTCTCGTTTTTATGAATTGAATTTTAACTTGTCTCGGGTCAATGATATCTTAGAACGAGTGAAAACATCTGCAGATAGATTTGACGCATATTTAGCCAACAGGTTTTTGTGAAATATCTTTACAGGATCGAAAGTTGAAAATGAAAAAATTATCACTTTTTTTTTTGAGATTGCCTTAGTTTTTCATTCACAGTGGGCACGTATGCAAATAGATTGCAACCATTTTTTTGATATCGGATTTTTAATCGATCAAGGAATGTTTGAGACAAATTTCAACTTCCTAGCTTCATTGCTGCGACTGTGGCAAGTCGACAAACATAACGGATGAAAATGATCGCTTTTGGTAGAAATGTTATATCCAAAATGTCGGTGGTTCTAGGTATTAGAAATATTCGTATGACTTTAGACTTCTTAAGGTATATGCATTTCTAAAGATCTTAAGCCAAATGAATAAATTCAAGCCTATTGACATAGAGCAACTATTTTCCGTTTCCATTGCTTTGTCTAAATGAGACGCAAAAGTAACGCCGCATATGGGAGAATTATTAGCCATTTACGAAATTTACGTTATCCTTTGTTCGAACACTTTTTTTCGCTGACCTTTTAGACCAAACGGCGTACGATTTCACTTTTGCATCATTGAACTTCACATTGTAGTGCAGTTCTAGAAAAATTTTTGAGAGCTTTTGTCCTGTTCACTCGTTATTGTTTCAATTTAATCCGGCTATTCGCAAGGTTGTACAGCAGCACAAATACTAAAGCCAATCACAATGAATTACACAGATGATGTCTCGCATTCAAGTTCGGCCAACCTTGTAAAATGGGTTATTAAATTTTCGTACATCTCAAAATTTATTGAGATTATATCTGTATTTCACAAGCAAAAATGGAATTGTAATTTTCCTAATGCAAATATTGGATACATTTTTGAGGAAACTTCTTCAACTGAATTGATATAAGCGGCGTGATCGTCATATTATTCGTTTCAGTCATAAGTTTGGCGGCATGTCAGATTAGGAAAAGGCAGCAGCATGCGTAGCATCTGGGTCGTCGAGAAACGAAAATTTAATATTCAGGAAGCAATAGATATGTTTGTGGTACAATGAGAAATGCGCTTTGCAGGCGTCCTCTTTTCATTGTGAAATCATTAACATCAAAGAGTACTCAATTAGTTCTTGAAAAAGAATGAAACAATGCTCTGATAGAAGTTTTCATTTCACTTGTCATTACGTTAACTTATGTAATTATTTTAGGCGCGGACAGTATAAACAATTCGTATGGTTTGTTATTTAGTTCAGGCCAGTCGAGCAGCACCATGTTTCGCGCTCGACGTCTGCCACTTATTGGTTGACAGGTAGGTTAGTCGCTTAGGGCCGACTACCGCATCAGCACACAAAGGTTACCATAATGAGAATTTAACTCACGTATTAACATTACATTGATAACTTTATAATGTCTACTTTATACTTAGGCTCAATAAAAGGCGATGAAATGTTCACTGCCTACAGTGTCCCTCTGAAACCGTTGCATTTGAAAAGATTCTACTACTCTGGATTTTTTTATTTTTTCAGAAATTCTATTGGATGCCCAGAATTCGTTCAGAATTAGAAGAACTAATAACGACGCTATCTAAATCATTTAAGCGCACCACTTCTACCAGCTTGCTTAACACTTTGGCCTATAAGCGCAAGTCTGACTCGTGGTAAAGAATTTGTGCCATAAGCGAAAAGCACGAGACTGTCTCGTGGTAAAGATCGATATTTGTGCATAAAATGACAGCATTTGTGTTTGTCATTTACTTGCTCTCAAACATGATTTATTATTTCACAATTCCTTCTGGTTCACCGAAGTATACAAGTCATGAAAAGCACAGACTTTGCGCCAGTATGTGTGCAAGGCAATTTCTGTGTAGGTCAAATGGTTAAGAGGCGTTTGAGCCGTGACTACTTTTCAAACACCAAACGTATTTATTACATCAACATGAGCTAAATCCGATCAATTTGTTCCGAATTCTAATCTCAAACTTGCAGCAAAGTGCCGCAACGATAATCTCTCAGCCTTAAGAGTCAAAAGCAGTTCACATCTGATCTAAGCCAGATAATAAGTCTATTGTTCAATGATTTGACCAACTTAAATAACTTGATAGTTATGTATAACATAAGCTTATTACGTAAATAACTTATTGGCTATTTTTAAGTAGGGCTGGCTTCTCATCATCTAAAGAGAACTGAAGTCGATTTTACTTTTTTTTGCATTTATGATGAAAAAGAAAGTAGATAGCAATGCTCTCTCTCTCTTTCCACTATGTGTATATGATATAGAGGGAATAAAATTTTGCGTTTTTCCTTTTTTACAGTTATGGCCCCTCCTACTGTTTTGGTAACAGGTGGTGCCGGCTATATTGGGTCACATACGATTTTAGAAATGCTTAATGCTGGGTATAATGTTGTATGCGTTGACAACCTCTGCAATGCTTATAGTGCTAGTACAGCCAAACTACCAGAAGCTTTAATTCGCGTCCAAGAAATTACTGGTAAAAAAATTCATTTTTATCGTGTCGATATTACCGATCGGGAACAATTACGTGCCGTTTTCCAAGAGGTAAGATATGCTAAAATGAATGCTAATGCGTGCTAATTGGCTTAACTGCTTGCAATTTTTTTTTTATTAAAAAAAATCCAATGGAAAATTCATAATAAGTAGACTTAAAACATTGAGCCAAGAAGTTATATTCGGTCAAGGGTATATATTGTACGTTTCTGCGTCATGTACAAAAAGTGATGGAATTCTTATATATGGACGGTATCGCGTCGTTTTCATAAGAGAACTTCGGAAGATATGCATGAATTCATTGGTTCGGTGGCTTCGATCGGAAAATTTTCACGACTTCATTGTCAAGTTTTCATTTTCATTAATTATGGAACACTTGTACCCAACAGAGGGAAATTGTCTGATATATAGACGCTAACGTATTCATTTTACAGCTCGGAGCGAATTACGGACCTATCGATCTATGGATTTTTACAAGATTCATTGAATGGTTTTTGGAACTTCCTTTTCACGTGTACCGTGTTGTTTGTCTTTCTTTTTTACCAAAAACCATAGAATCTTTTTGGGGACGGAATGTCGTGTTCAAAGAGTTTAGACGGGGCTTCAGAACGTCATGGCTCAATAACGACATTATGTATAAATGCCATTTTTTATATTATTTTATTTATTTATTATTTATATTTTAAACAATTTAATGTTATTTGTTGTAAAGTTCTTTTAAAATTTTCCTATAACTGCCAATTGCTGCGATAAGCGAAATTATCTTGAAATGTGTGAACATACATGTGTGTGCATGCTTATCATGTATACATGCTTACACTTGTATATACAAACAATGCGTATACTCAATACATATCAAGTATGTTGGTCCAACTCCTATGCGAGAAAAGTAATAAAAAATTCTTATCAATACCTAAATACTTTTTGTTTCTATTTTTGTTACTGAATAAATTAAAAACAAAAAAAAATCCCTTTTTCTTCTTCTTGCTATAGATTTTTTATAACGATTTTATCTTAAAAACAAGTAAGAAATTTATATTCGTCAGGGGGCCGAATTTCGCCTACCCACCACTATGCTTTTCGCATTCTACTCACCAAGTTCTTTTATTTGATACCCATATCGCTGGTATTATTAAGAAAATCGCGGTGTGTACCTTATTCATTTTAGAATTAACCCATTTTTAGGCAGATAACATACCTTCATCGTTGACGAATGTACCAAAGAGTTTTAAACATTCTGTCTTGTTTGTCTTATGATGAATAATCAATCACAAAACTTTAAAAATGTGAAAAGAAGAAAATTTAATCACTTGCAATTGTGTGTAGGCGGGACAGATTTTTTCCATTTTTGCACTTAAAGAGTAAGCACACTGTTTCGTAACATAAATGTGGAAATTTTCAGGTTTCTAACTTTCATAATTTCGGGGTAACGAGCAAAAGCCCACGAATTTTTTTCAAGAAAAACGGAATTGCGTTCTGTTTATGCTCCAGTGCGGACTTCTGCTCTGACCAATTTGGCCCGTTTTCAATACGAAAATGCGTTGCAATCTCTCTAGCAAATTTAAATTAGATATCTTGATTTTGGCGACTAGGAGAGTACCAATAACAAAAACGCACAGACGGACAGACATTCGAACGTATCAGAATTGATTTGTACGCCGCAGCAGAAGTGAAACCAGCATATATGGACCGTTTGAGAGTTGAGAGATTTCCCATTCGCCTGACTATACAAACTTTGAAAGCTACCACAAAAATTAGAGGAACTAGCGATACTCAGTTTTATCAATCAACAGAATAGAGTTTCTGTTCATTTTGTTTTTTTGTTTTTTATTCTCTAAAATAATTTTTACACAGCATTTTTAAAATATGAATTAAAAAATAAAAGAAACAGTGATTTTTTAAGACTTCATTTTATGCAATCATAATATTTTTTTACTATATTATAACTTACATTCGATTATTTTCTTTTGTTCCCTAAAACAGAACAAAATCGATATAGTAGCGCATTTTGCGGCTTTAAAAGCTGTTGGAGAATCCGTCCGTATTCCGTTACAATATTATCATAATAACCTGACCGGAACCAATGTACTGTTAGAAGCTATGGCCGATAATAATGTTTTCAAATTTGTATATAGCTCCAGTGCGACTGTCTATGGGGAACCGCAATTTTTGCCAGTTACTGAAGAGCATCCCACGGGCAATTGCACCAGTCCGTACGGAAAAACCAAATATTTTACAGAAGAAATATTAAAGGATCTTTGTAAATCGGATAAGGTTTGTTTTGTGTGT
Source organism: Glossina pallidipes (assembly GCA_000688715.1). Classification (NCBI taxonomy): domain Eukaryota; kingdom Metazoa; phylum Arthropoda; class Insecta; order Diptera; family Glossinidae; genus Glossina; species Glossina pallidipes. The sequence continues at coordinate 611,316 of KK499784.1, forward strand.
ATATTCGCACATGTATATATTATGAAATTTGTTATTTATCTTTAGCGTTGGGCTGTTGTCACATTACGTTACTTCAACCCAGTGGGTGCCCATCCTAGCGGTCGCATTGGTGAAGATCCCAATGGGGAACCTAACAATTTAATGCCTTATATAGCCCAAGTAGCTGTAGGAAGACGTAGTTGTCTACAAATTTATGGCTCGGATTTTCCTACCAAAGATGGCACGGGCATAAGAGATTATATTCATATCGTTGATTTGGCTGAGGGTCATGTTAGAGCTTTAGATAAATTGCGTAACGTTGCCGAAACAGGGTTTTTCGCTTATAATTTGGGCACTGGTCTAGGCTATTCTGTGTTGGAAATGGTATACGCGTTTGAAAAGGCCTCTGGCCAAAAAATCAACTATAAATTAGTGGAAAGGAGATCGGGTGATGTAGCGACTTGTTATGCCGATGCTAGTTTAGCGGCGAAAGCTTTAGGCTGGACAGCTGTAAGAACTATCGATGACATGTGTTTGGATACTTGGCGTTGGCAAAGTAACAATCCAAATGGTTACGCTGTTAAATGATTTCCATTTTCAATTCCATTTTAATTATTTATTTACGACCTTTATATAATTTTATATATTAAAGTCAATCGTCTTTCTTCTCTAGTGAATCGACCATCAGTAAGATGAATTGCAATCTTTAAAAACCCAACGCATGTATGCTTACATAATTAAGCTGTAAATTATATATTTTTGCAAACAAGTTAGTCATCACTCTGTTACATAATAGCTTTTCCATGTTCCTTTTGTTTCCTTTACCCCATTTATTTTTTGTGCATTTTTTTTAGATAATTCTTTATATTGATTACTTTAGCGCAAATTTTTCGATGTCATTGTATGATAAAATATTAAGAAAAAGAATAATAAGAACAGTGTGCATTTAAATAATAAAATTATTGTGTATTCTATTTTCTAAATTAATTGTAAATTGCACGGCAAGCAATCTAAATACATATTATTATTATTATTATGTTTATATACTTAATTTTTGAAATAAATAGAAATTAATGCTTTATTAAAAAAAAAAAAAAACCATAGCAATATGCTACGTGATACTAAATTACAAATATTTCTAACTAAATATATAACTTAATATATATGTTATCTCGTTTGTTCTTTAGGAGAGTAAGTATTTGCGACCATACAAGTGAGCCTTTTTCTCAAACGTAGGTGATTTGATCGGTGTATTAATCTTGTAAAATGAATTCATGGCATGTTTTATATAAGTTTCATAGATTTCATTGAAGAAGTTTTTAATGCCTTCATCGTTCTTGTTGTCATGAACTATAATGAAACGTATCTGGCTAGCAGTAACGAAAGCTGAGACAAACCATTGATTAAAACGATCTACTGACTTTAGGTACATATTCGGGGTCTTCCATTTGTGTTCATCCACTAAATCCAAAGCAGCATGGGCTATAAATTGATTCAAGTGACGATGATCTTCTTTCTATCAAAGAAAACTTGCAATCAACTCTTATCGCTAATAAATCTTAATTTTGCGCATTGCACATTTACCCTGGTTTCCTTGCCAGCATTTGTAAATTCCATTTCAAAGATTGGATTATCATTATGCCCAACTATTACGAAATAATAAGTAGCCATTGTTTATCTCTATAGTTTATATTTACATACAATAAAATAATTAATATCCAAAAACCTTTAAAAATTAATCTATGGTGGTATTGCCACAAGCGAAAAATTTTTGCAATATTTTAATTCTCGCAAAACTTGTTATGAAGTGTTGCACAATGTCGTATACTAATTGTTAATACCAACAAGTAGAAATGCAGTAACGATTGAAAAAACTAAGGGAACCCACACAATGAGGTGTTGTTTTTATTTTCGGATTGGAACTCGGACTCTGCCGATTTTTTACTAAACTTTATGGGAATTGACAAACGATATGGTTTTGCATTTATACATACAAGTAAAACAAAAAGAACAAAACCGACAGGAAGAGATGATAAATAATTTATATTTATCATACACTAATGTCCGTTTTTTTTATGTTAAGTAATTTACTATTTCGTTTTATATCATTCATTATTTTGTAAGAGATGGAAAACAAACAATAAACACTATTTTAAAGTTGAAATTAATACATACTATGGAGATTAACACAACAATTTCTCGAATTCGGGCTAATGAACAAAATCCAAGGTTAAGAATGCTGTCAAAACAATATCTGGAATTCCAAAAGGTCAGGTAAAAAGCAGAATAAATGCAATTATAAAGAAGCGTAGAAATCATTAATGGCAAAATGGCAGTCGTTGTCTGCTGGGGAACCATGAACTTCGACATCTACAGCTTTACATCACAGATTCCTAACCATACTACAGAGAAAAGATCTATCGAACAAGTTTTATAAAATTTATTTACCTATTTGTTAACATCAATATTTACCTTTATAGTTATAAAAGAGAGATTTCGACTTTGAGGTGCAAGTAATGTTTTTGCCATCAATTGCATAAATGCAGTGAGGTAAACCACACATTTTATCCTGAGTGGTTTTCTTCCATATATGTTCGTTGGGGAGGGCAATCAAACTCCTGCTACATGAACTTGCATTTTTCATAAATGATTTTGCGCACAGTTAAAACATCCATTTTACATTAAAGTGGGAGATTTTGCAATCATGCGCTAAATATCTAAGAAATCGTTCTTTGAAATGTGTCCTTTATATAGAAATACTTACTGTAAGAAAAAACTTATATTTAACTGAAATAGGAGGCTGAATTAAATGTTTATGAAGTTGATCTTCCACAAGTTCATCTTTACAGTTTCTTGATATATGTCAGGGTCGTCCAGATTCATTTATTCAACTGACGTCGCAAAAACTGCGTCAACATTACACGTTTCAAAAACTAGGATTACTCAATATCTTCCTGTTCATTTAAATTTTTTATCTAATCAATCTTCTTTATCACTAGTTAATATAAAAGCTTGTTTACGTTACTTTTATATGAACTTCCTTATTGTTATTTTTTATAAATTTGCTTTTCATGTTTACATTGATTTCTTTATTTTTGGTTCTAAACCATACATTTTTATTTACATTTTCCTATGAAACAATATGGTCGGGCAACTGCCCATTACGTTTACCAATTCGGAGTTTTTACTCCGAAAACGAAACTAATACCTCATTGCGTCAGCCCCCTAGCCATTTATTGGAACAGGGGGTTATCACGTATTTAAAACTGAACTCTTGCTTAAGTTTTTAGGTGTTTTTGCTAATCAGCTGAATGCGAAAATGAAGGAAGAAATATATCAATTAATTATAAAGAAAGACTAGTAAGTAAAGATGTTTTTAGAGCCTTTTTTAAACTGACGAAGCTAACAGTTGTATTATTTCTTAAAACAATCGATTTACGCCTTTGCCCGTCCGCGTACGTTTAGCTCGACACCGCAATAATGATAAGGATTCTTCTGGAGAATTATATACGTCGATTACTTATGTTCTGATGACCACATTCGAAAATTTGCAAATTCAAAATGTTGAACCAAATAATGATTACAATTAAAATGAGGATTTAATCTAAAGGTCAAAGGTTTTCAATGCACAGTTATTGATAGGGTTATGTGCAGTCTTTTTTTGACATGAACAGTGTTCTATGTTTTAGTTTAATAAGAAGTATTTTTAACTTTTGCCTAAGAGAACATTGCTGTGAGCTTAACTAATAATGGAAAAAATAATCGTTTAACAAACATAGTAAATATGCATGAAGCCATAATTATTAATATGTGTATTAATTATACATTCAATATATACATATACTTATTTCTATTATGAAATAGAAATAATTAAAAATTTATAGTGAAAGTATTGACGCCATATTATTTCCTATTTCTCACAAACGTTTTTGCGTACTGTAAAGGGATTGGAAGCATCCCGCAAAGCCTTCTCAGTCTCATAATGATTCTTCATCGTGAACTTCGATCCCCTTCCATAAAATGATGTGTCGAAGCAGTGTGCTTAATATTTATATATTAATCAACACAAAACTATTCTTTATTAACATTTAATAATGTATTACCACACAAATCCAATACTTTTTTTTGTTTTGTTGAGATTAAATGGACTATGCCAATCAAAAAAAATTCCCAAAAAATTTGAAGGGAAAAAAATTTTGGATAAAAAACTTCGTTTTTGTTTATTACTTATTTTTTATTTTGGCTCAGTTGTTTGCAAGTCAACAAATCTATTCGGAATTTTTTTTTTTTCAATGTATAGCTAGTGTCTCTTCTAAATGCAACTCGGCGCAATAAACCCTAACTCAGAACAACCAAACAACACTAATATCAAACATGGGCTCTTTTGCTTTCGCATAGTTTGACCATTATGATGCAGTACATTTAACAACTGTTGTGCATACGTGATTCCAGAAAACCGGTAGTCATTAACGAATGCTGAATTTCATTATATATGCGATCCGAAAGCAGTTGAAAAGCGAAAATATAAGCTGACTTTAAGATACGTGATTACCCCCGGATTAAATCAAATGTATTTAATTTCTGGAGTGAATTTTCCATATATACATCTATAAAATTTGTACATTACCAAAGTTTGTATTCGTGATTATTATTATTCATGACTCAAAACACTTTAAAATTATACAAGCATTAAACATCAAACAAAAAAAAATCAAGATTGTTCACAAAAGTATATATATGTCAAAAAAAAATCATATATTCTAGAAAATTTTTCATGATTTTACACAATTTCCAACTTGCATCAAATCGCAATACATCTATAAATATATATCTATGTACATATCTATCGCACATATAAATATATATATATATATAATATATTTATTTTGTGCAAAATATTGCCTTAAATTTAAAAAAGCTGATTTTGTCGAAAACAGAAAACGCGTATTTTTCCATTTTTGGTCTATTTTGAGTTTGCATCACTGGAATATCATTTATTCTAGATCTGAAAAGAAAAGTTTGCACGCACTGCACGTAAATTTTGATTCAAAGCAGGGAAAAATTAAAACTTTCGGATGAAGATGCATTTATTTGATATGCCAAAGGAGATTTTTATGGACATTTTGGAGCATTTAAGCTACGAAGAAATATCCAAAGCTAGACTGGTAAGTGGAATAAATTTGAGTTAATAAAAGAAGGAAATGGAAAAAATTTGTGGGTTTCCGAAAGGTTTGTCGCCGATTCGATCAACAATGTCAGCAAGTCCTTAACAGGGGTTTTAACAAAGCTGTGAAGCAGCATAGCTTGAGCTTTAAGCGCATCAAGGCCTTACTACCAAGACGAGAATCTGAAAGACGGTAAATATATGTGCAAATTGTTAAAAGAGGAAATGTATGCGCTTTATGTTTTTCTATGTAATATTTAGTAACCACAATTTGGCGCGTCATGCCGATATTTTAACATCTGTCGAAACTCGACTTTCAATGCTTTCAATGACTTACGGCAAATATATGGACTTAAATATATGCTGTTTTATACCAGGTCGCGTATTAGATGAGATCTTTCGCATTTTAGTGCTTATATCCACCACGAACAAACCTTTGAGGCCTCATGAAGTGTTGCAAGAATTAAGAGACATATCTTCAATGGCTATCGAACACTTTGATGATAAAATTATAAACACTTTGAAAAAGTCAATTGTCGATAGTAATGATAGATCATATGCCAGCAGTTCAAGTAGTAGCAGCAGTTGCGCTTTTCACAATGTAGCCAGTACTAGCGGCTTGGGTAGCATTTCATTCAACGCTATGGGCGAAGAAATTTCCTCTGTTTTCAGACCATATAATTATGGAACTCCAGGATATATAGATAGCAAACGCGTTGGTCAGGTAATGCATGTGAAAGTCTTAAAGAGCAATGTCGGCAGAGAACCTCATCAACACAAACACGGTGGAACGCAAATGTCCTCTGGACGATGCTCAGAGGCTAAAGCAGCAATGCATTACTTCAGAAAACTTGAAGTTGAGTATAAGAGGGGTATTGTTCAGGTGAATATACAATGAGAGTCCATTGCACCTTTTAGCACTCTTCAAATTGTTTTTCCGTTAGATGCATCGTATGCAACAATTGCAAACTTTGCAGTCAAAACGTTTGCAACAGGCATTGAACGCTGTAGCTGAATATAAAACTGAAATTGTTGAATTAAAAAAACGTTTTGAAGACGTCGATGCTAAAAATCGGGAAATTTCAGCTAATATGAAGCACATTAATCCAACCTCAGGCGATAATGAGCCGCCGTCACCGCCACAATCATCGTCAGCTGTCCCTACAATTATGACCAGAGATGATCTCATTGTCGAGCAGCCGACTTCTACAAAGAATATGAAACTAAATTCTGGTGATATGATAACTAAACGTCCTTATAGCGATACCGACGAAACAAGCAATATGGAAGAAAACAATGTAATCGATAGTAACAGTAGTAATTTGCCTAAGAAACCTAAGGTCTAATTCAGAATCCAAAAATATGTTAATTATATTATCTGCCTTTTTGTGTTAACTAAACATGTTACTCTGTACAGCAGATGCAAGATTTAAGCCTTGCATTAGTTTAAAACTATTCAGTTAACAATAAAATTCATTTATTTTACTTTGAAATAAAATCAATGCGAAAAATATACTCATCTTTGGCTGAATTTTTATAGCCACACTTAAAAAATGTTAGGAAAAAAAACGAAAATATGATATTTCAGTACTTTATGATTTTGCCCATTTTTGTGCAGTTACCTTAGGGTCACCTAAAGAATATATGTAGAATTTATTTTTTTTTTTTGTTTGTATTTGCTGCAGTTTGTGCGGAAGAAGTGAAGAGATAGTTTTTTTTGCTGATTAAAAAACATGCCCTACTCTAATATTATATGATCGATTTGACCGATTTCAATAAGTAACGCAAGAAATTTTAACGTCGATTCCCAAATTTCTGTAAATCGATTCAGAATTTGATGCTGATCAATAATACACGTATACTTGATAGGGCTTAAGAGAATTCCTTTTGCGTTTTGCGAATGTTTTGACATATCGATGTTTTGAGCTCGTAACTTTTCAGGTGTTTTAAGGACTATTTGGCCAAAGATAATTAATTTTTTTTGTAATAATTTAAACTCGACTTTTGCTATTCAACATGGCATGTGTATGTAAAGTTTCAAGCGATCCAGTCGCAAATAAATGCGGCCAAATTGATTTGAAATTTTACATGAATGTATTTTACGAATATAAATGTTCCCACCTCTTATTAGTCAATAGATAGTTGGGATAAATATTAGGTAATATACCCTTTAGTTATTGATGAAAAGAGAAGTTTTCAATAACTTTTCGAAATCGCTTCAATCTTTCATCTATTGTTATCTATTGTACTTCACGAGAGATGGCGTCCGTTTTAAAGAGTGTGGAAAAAAATTAAAAAGTTTTCAAGTTATTCGTGAATAAACAATAGAAGTTCTTTGATATTTTGTCTCTCTAAAAACCCATAACAAATTAATATACGTTTGATTTTCGGAAAACTTGAAATGTTTATATTTTCTTTTGAAACAATCGTAATTGTTGCTGAATTTTTTCTGGCTTAACACATGGGAGGGGACGGAAGAATGTCCAGCATTTGGCGCAGACGAAAAAGCCAACAGAACGTAGTTTACTCTAAAACCTATTCGTAGGAGAGCAAATATAAGCTGTAACTAAGCAGTGACAAAGTTCTTCTAGACCCTACGAAGAAGGGGACCATTAGTAGTATTTAACTATGGTAATTGCTTAAGTTAAGTGCATTTTTCGATAGTTCAGTTTAAGTTTATATATTACTAAACGTGAGAGTAACGTAAGTCTGTAGTAAAGAGCAAGTGTCAAAAATATCTTAGAGAAGGTATCGAAACGTGAGCCAGTCTTCAATAATTCAGTCTAAATTCATAAATTCATTTATATCGCTAAAGAAAAAAAACTCTTTTTTAATTAAGGTTAAATGATTTGATTGATTTTTTCTTTGTTGCACAATTTTCATTTATTATTATCATTATTACTTTTTTTTTGTTTTTTTTTTTTTTTTTGTTAATATCTACAATACATTAAACATCTAAAGTGAGAAAAAATAAAAATACTTCGAAATCATGTTTTTTTTGTTTTTGTTTTGTTTTAATATTACAAAAGAAAGCCAAGATAAGGAGATAATAATATTTAATCATTATATAGTTAGTATACATTTATGTATTATAAAATATTTTAAAAATAAAAATCGCGCAAACACTTATACAAGTTTCCAGTTTTTCTTTAAATATATAAACAATAGTTTTTTTTTTTCACAGTATAACGATGAAAAGAAAAGTAAGATTGAAGAAAAGCTTAAAAGAGTGGAAGGTATTTACTACAATTCTAAAAGCTTTTTATTTTATTTTTGTCGATTTCATAATTTTGTTTTATTCCTTTTCTAGTGCAATATTTTTATTACATTTCATTTTTCTTTTTTATTTTTATTTTTTTCTTTTTAGTAATGTAACTAGCGTTAGGGGGGATTTAGGGGGGTGGAAAGAAGAGAATACGTATACGTGCGAATTTAACAGCGATTCCTTTTGCATTTGTAATAATAAGGATATATTATGTCAATGCTGCATGTTTCGTTTGCTAATAGATGATGGCTGCGTTAGGATATTAGCTTACATTTGTTAAAATTCGTCGTGTTAAAAAGAGCAAGTTACCCTTTCGTTATCTTTTTCCCCCTTTCGTTATGTCTTCTAATACTAATTAGAAAAAGTGATGAACCCAAAATTACAACAGCATAAAAATAAAAAAAAAAAATAGCTTAACTACTAAATATAGACGATTTTATTTCACAAAGCACAACTTTTCTCAAAATTGGGCGAAATATATTTAATACAATTAGAAGTGAAAAAACGTAAGCGAATTTTTCTCTTAATTCATAAATATCTAAAATAACAGAAATTCTAATTATATTTTTACATACACACGCACACGCAGACACACCTCTGCTAAAGTTGTATTTTCTTTTTTTTTTTCTTCCTTTCTCCTTCAATACATTAGTTTTCCTTTAGGTTTTCGTATGCAATGTAATAATTTTTAATATATATTCCTAATGAATACATTATTTACATATATACTTATATCAGGGTGTATGTATGCATATGCTTGTTAGAAATATTGCCTTTTAATTAACTTTATTGTAAAGTTAAAATTTTCACTACCGTCAGGTTTCATCTCCGTTCGGTCGAACTGAATGTGTTCTGTTTTTTCAAAGTTTGTTTTTCTTCCTTTTTGTTAAGTATAGATTTTCTTTCGTTTCTTTTTCGGATATAACTATTTTTGTTTTTTACCAGCGCTAGTATTGCGTTTTTGTTGTATTTTATCTTTAAGATTTTTGATGAGATTTTCAATGTCATCGACATTGTACGCATAGATTAATTTACACTTTTTAGCCTGTATGTTACCGTTGTTAAGATTTTTTAGAGCATGTTGCAAGCAATAGACGTTACCTTCATCGGTACGCACCATCGAAATGTAGAGATTGGCACGACAGAGATCGCATTCGCTTTCGATTGATTTATATGGTGGCTGCTGCTGTTTTTTACTTTTTCCGCTTTTTTCATTGGTAACTTTTTCCGTTGAAGTAACCCCAGCCGCCTAAAAAATGAAAAGAAGAAATTCATTTTTCTCTTTTTTGTTTCTGTATTTGTATTAGATCGTTAAATCAAATTTACCTTAAGCTGTTCTCGTGCGGCCGTCTCTTTCTCATATACCTCTTGCAGCATGGGCAACATTTGTTGTAAGGTATCTGGTTGCACCCGTTGATCATAGCCTAAGGCAAATAACAATTGCTCCAAAGAAAACATCGCCGGCTCACAACTGTCGTGTATGTCCTGTTAGTCAAGGGAAGACATTGAATTAATGAAAAAAAAATTTCGAGCGAGTGGGTTAATCAGACTTACTCGGAAATCGTCTTTTGCGAGATCTAACCACGAAGATGTGGCGAAATATACACTTTCTGATACGACATATCCGGTCGCCAAACTTGAGGTATATGCTCGTGGAAAAACAACAATAAACTCTCCTGGCTTTTGTTCAATACGACAGAGAGATACCCCGCGATCAGTAAGCATATGGGGCGGCACCATTACGGTATCACAAGGCAGCCAAATAGTTTTGTTTTGACAATGCGTAGGAATGAGTGAAGTCAAGGCGGCTCTGAAGTTAGCACTTTGATCGTCCGGTATCCCATACCATAATTTTGACGCGCCTGTGTGCAGGTATTCAATCCATGATAGCCCGTGAGGGTCACGATACCAGCAGCAGGCAGAGAATAACATTCCTACATGCAGTGTTGGCACGGTCACACCCATCACAGGTCCCAACGAACGTAGTACAGATCCGGGATTATTGGTCATCACTTTTAGGTTCCATGGATGACGAGCGTAATTGGAGCCCTTACCTTTTGGACCAGGACTAGGAAATCCGAAACCCCAACCTGAAGAATCAATTGAACCGGAATGTACACATACATGGCTGTCTCTGACAGCAACATGCCTCCAAAACTCCGCCTCAACTTCATTGACAGTGGGCTCGGTATTCTTGAACCACAGCGCCATGGTATTGCGGGCGATGCGATAAAACTGACTTAAAGGCATACTGCGACCTTTAACAATGCATTCCATTGAGACACCATCTACTTCCTCTTCCGACTCCTCTTCGTCATTCTCACTAGTTATATCGTCCTCTTCATTCGAAACGCTCTCCGTATTCACAAACCTATCAGCATTACGTCTGGCTCGAGCTTCTCGCTTCGCCCAATCGGCTTCAACTTCGTCGAAAAGCTTCTGACGTTCAGTGGGAGATAGGGTATCATACGGCAGCAAATATTTGCAATAAATGTCATCCAATTTTGTGACGCGATCCTGAGCTAATTTCGGAATACACATCTCTTCAGCTACACGAGCCCATTTCTTCTTTTCAATCACTTCTTTCAAACCACCCAATTCTTGCACAGTATGATATAGACGTGGCAGATCTACTTCCATGCCGCCAATCCATGGCGGATGATTCATGACAATGCTTTGGGTGGCTAAATACTTTTTGATTGCACTCAGTTCCTTGGCACTAGGACCCCAACGATGTAACATTTTATGCACGTATTGATTGTAGGCAGTGAAACGCATTTCATCCGATATGCGACACTCTGGTTTAAAACTGGCTGGTGGTATTATTTTACAAATGCCAAAGCGTGCTGCAATTGGTGTAATGCGTTCGATAAATTCAATTGGATCTGAGAATTCTTTATCGGTAGGCCGGAAAATGGGAGCTTCTACCATTTGTGTGGGATCATCATGGCGCGGAAAAGCAGTATTGTTCGCCATTTTAATAGGTGTATCGTCTTTTAACTTCTTATTGGTGCCATGTGATGTTACAGGTGCACCTGAAGGTGCAGTAGCATTACGGGATTTGACTGATCCCGAAAAAAGAGATGAATTGGAATTTACACGTACTAAACCGCCGCCAGCAGTCGACGTAGAGGGTCCCTGATTAGAAGCGTCTCCTTTAAACCGAGGCTGCACAGTGCCTACTGGCACGTTCTTCAAGCTGTTTGGCGCAGAGTTCGTTGATACTGTTGTTCCAACATTTGTAGCTGTTGCAGTTTTCTTATCACCGCCACTCATTAGATTTTTTACAATGTCTGAAACGTTCATCGATTCGGGCAACGGTTTAGAGTTAGCGCCCATTTGCGCCTTTGTGACTAAAGTCGCATGCATGATCACTTTCTGATTGGGACCATCTGGACCCTCACGTCCCAATTTGACTGCTACACCCTGAATGCCACCTTCGCCGTCACCACTTGTTCCAATGCCTTGTAACGGAATATAGAATGTGTGTCCATCAGCAGAATCTGAATCCGCGTCATTTGTAGGCGCAATCGTTTCAACAGTTTTCTTGGTACCTTTCCCAGACTTGTTAGTTGCTGGCTTTACCGGTAACACTGCTTCGGTATCCAAACTAACTTTAACAAGTTTACTTTTTTCAGTCGGACTCAGCGTCAAAGAGACCGAGCTTGCTTGTGAAGCATTTGCTAAATCTTTATTTGCTTTTTCTACGGCTGCCGCAGTTCTCTTCTTTGATGGTGATGTGCGTTGACTAGTGGTTGGTGTAGTGTTACCACCATTTCCTGCTTCCGCTTGTTGCGAATCTCTTCTACTTTGCCGGCGATAAGTGGTGGGTTTGTTAGACTCAACGTCATCGACATCATCCTTGTCAAAAGAGTATATCGATTTTTCGTTGTCGGCTGAAAAAGCGCCTCCGTATGAGAATGGAGCCGATTTTTTATGACTGGTGGTAGTTGTTTCTTTAAACTCTGAACGTTGTTGTTTGGATACTTGCTTTTGCTGATAGACTGGCGTACGTTTTGGTGTTCGATTTGCAGTGTTTGATGCCATATTGTCTGCAATATTTATTGACACATCATGTATTCCGGAGTTAATTGGCTTTTCGTTAATGGTATCTATTGATATTTTTTTACGATTCGATTTGTTTGGTGCAGCTGTTGTTGTAGTAATCGGAGATTCCAACTTCTTTTGATTTGCAACTTTGTGTCCGGTCGCTTGTTTACTGATCATGCTACTAGATTTGGGTTGTGGTGAATCCATTTCAGCTTGTTTTGCGGGTTCTTTCGACGCAGATTTCTCTTCCTTTAATTTTTTATCATTCTTTCTTGTTTCGATTTTCAGCGACTTTTCTTCAATGCTTGTTGGGGAGGGTGTTTGCTTATTTTCAGCCGTTTTTTCGCGTGCCAAATTCATTATTGGCGATGCTTTATCTAGATCATCGTCTGGTGGACTTGTTGGCTCAATTAGTTTTAAATCATCTTTGCGGTTATTGGCGCTGCTGCTGGAAGCAACAACAGGAGTTGCCTTCAATGAGGGGCCTTTTGCAGACCATGCACTTTCACTCTTACCAAGATCACGAGTGGCCTTCGACGACGAGCTAAATGAAGTACTTTCTTTGTCGTCTCGTGTTGGAGGTGGCGTTGTGCTGTAATTATTTGGCCTTAGATCCGAATCGAAGTCATCTTCCAGATCGTCTTGAATTTCATCCGGATTCGAAGAGCATTCAATCAGCCATTTATGGATTTGTTCATGAGTCATATTCACTTTAGCTTTACGTCGTTCTTTACCTGATAATTGATCACCAATGTAGCTTTCTGTAGGCACTACTGGGCCCAGAACGGGCTTATGTATTGACCCACACTTGCCCAAGGTGCACTTTGTGTTATCTGGACCGGAACTTTGAGCTAAGCTAACACTAGCAATTCCGAATATTTTTCCAGACTCTTCTTTACTCGGCATTAAATTTGCGGCAAGGATGCTACCGATTTCATCCTTAAGTGGATCGTTACCAGATTGATTTGCTGCAGCTGTCGCAGAGGTTGAAGCACCAGCTATGTTATTGCCCACATTAGCAGTATATAACGTTTTGGAACTCGCTGTAACATTAGCCTGCGACAGTGATGAATTTTTTAATAGCCCACTGCTTGATCCCGACATATCGAATTTAACTGGAGATGGTGAAGGAAAAGAATTATGATTACCGGTTAAGTTGGTGGGTCGAGGCAAAGTGTTTCGGTCGAATTTTGGCGTTAAAAAGTTCGGATTAATCTTCGGTGAAGGATATGCCTCAATGGGAGGTGGATATGTTGTTGGTGGAGTTTGATATTTTAACGGTGATTGTGCATTTAATTGGGGAGATGTGGTGAGATGAGAGGCCGTCGCAGATGAGGCGGGCGGCATAACTGGCGACTTTGTGCTCTGACCTGGATACTGTGATCGTATATGCGATGTATGAGAATGATAGTGTGCCGGTGACTGAGGGACATACATTGATGTTTTACCGAAACTGTTATTGATGGCTGCACCCAAATTGCCTGTAGGCGAAGCAGAAGGAATGCCGTATGTGGCCGGAACATTCAAAATTTTTGATGTTGGAACAGGTGACTTTTTTTCAACAACTTTAAATGGCGACGGTGTTTGCGATGAGGGCGTTACAGGCGCTGGAGGAAAGACACTAGATGTTGTTGGAGAAGTTACCGCATTTGTGACTCCAAAAGATGAAGTTGTTGTCGTCAATGTAGTTGTAGGAGGTGGGGGTGTTGGTACTGTAGTAATAGGCTTTGTTGTTAGAGGTAACATAGTGAGAGTTTTAATGTCTGATGTAGATGGAACGGGCGCAGGAATTGCAGGGACTGCATTCTCTACTTGTTCGCTTACATCTTTATCACTTGTTTTCGCGTTGGCCTTTATTGCCAAAGGTTCATCATCCGAATCGCTAAAACTTTTTTCAAGTTTGCGTTTGGTTTCATTAAGTTCTTCGTTTAAAAGGAAATCTTCATCCTCTTCCGTACCAGTCTTTGACTGTTCAGTTTTTCCTTCTTTCATTTCTGAAGTACTCTCTGTCTGTTGGGTAATTTTGGTTAGTACACCCTTCTTTACAAGCATACCTTCTATTTCGCGTTTGGCAGGAGGAGCTGCCATCTGCTTTTGGCTTTTAGGTGGGCGGCCTCGACGTCCGACACAAGGTTTTTCAACGTTTATTGTTGATGCTGCAGGCGGTGGCGACTCTTCGGGTAATTGCATCTGTTTGCCTGCTGGTATCGGTGATGTGCTGCTGTGCTTACTTAAGGCAGTAATATTTCGTTTTAGTTCGTTCTCCATTTTCTCCATTTCACGAACATTAGGACGATCAAAACTGCTTAACGATATATCATCGTCTTCATCATCGCCAAGTTGAAGACGATGGCCTATAATACCCATGTAGATAGTAGCAGCCTCTTTTGTTTTTCTAGAAGGGCGCTGATTTCGGACCGGTGGACTATTTGGATTGTCGTCGGTCTCAAGTTCACCTATGCTTTCATTTTCAGCTTTCGTTTTCTTGCGGCCCTGCTTGATGTTTGCTGGTTTTTTTGGTGATTGAGGTATCACGTCCTTATCAGTTTCATCTAAACGTTCTTCAACATCTCTTCTTTGCTTAGAATTTTTTCCTCCAACACTCAACGAAGCACCTCGCTTCCCTTTAAATTTTGCTGACTCGTCCTTTTGTTCTTCATTTCTCTCGGCTTCAATGAGCTCCTCTTGTAATGCACCACTTTTTTGTGATTCTTTTTCTTTCGATTTGCACCGGTCTGCGTTTTTGTCCGTCTTTGTTGCTGCAGCTCTTTTGGACGCAGACTTTTTATTTCCACGTTGACCCTTTCTTGTATTAGTTTTGTTGACTCCAACTTTTTTAAATTTAATTGCTTTCGCTAAAGGCTGTTCATCCTCTGAGGAAAAATCAAATACATTCATATCTGCTTTGGTTTTATCTACACCGTCTACGTTCGAAGCGCTTGTGTTTTCGATTTTTTCTTCGAGTACGTTTTCATTTTGCACGGTTTTTTTCTGTGCACTTTCTTCTTTTTTTGTAATTATCGTTTTAGCTTCGTCTTCGATTGTTATATCTGTCTTTTCTTTTGAGGGAGAGTCAGTAGAATTCTCAACGTCGTTAACAGTACTAATCTGGCTGTTTTCTTTAGGTGGCACTTTCACAGGTTCAAAGAATGCCCTCTGCCGTGTCATACGTCCAGACGGTTCGGGAGATGGAATAAAAATTGGCGATTCCTTTTGTCTGGGTCTTTTTATGGCGACTTTTTCCTTGGGCTCTGCTTTCGAACTAGCCTTTCCAATATCTCTCGTTTCTATTTCTTTTTTCTGATTATTGGCTGTTGTTTTCCCTTTGCGAAGTTTAACGGCGGTATCACTATCCTTGGAAGGAGTTTCTGAACTTCTTTCGTTTTTTGATGTGGACTTTGAAGTTTTTGCTTCTTTATTTTCATCATCAGAATTTTCGGGTTTACTAGTTTCATCGGCAATCGAGCATTGTAAAGCTTCTTCCACATCATCTGGGAGCTGTTCTAGTACTACTTTAGCCTCCCGTAAACTGGAACGATTGGAACGTCTTGAAGTCGTGTCTGCAGAGTTATTACACTTTTCAGATTCAACATTGTTGTTGCTCCTTCTGTTACCCTCAGCAACAACTTCAGCACGCTTGCGGACAGCAAAAGTTGGTATATCATTAGTTTCAACTCTCTCTTCAATCTTTTCTTCAATTTTATCCCTTTCTCCGGAGTTATTAATCGCGATCCCACTGTTTTTTAGCTCAATCTCCGTTTTTTCCGCATCTGTAATATTTTTTTCAGCTGTTGATGTGTCCTTGATATCATCTGCTTTAACAGTTTTCGGGGGTCTTCCCTTTTTACCTTTTTTATTAGATTTTTTATTTGGTGGCTTTTTCACTGGTCTTGGCGGCTCTTTAGATTTCCCTTGATTCAGGAAGTCTAAGTGCGGCGGCAGTGCCGATGTTCCACGAAAGCATAGAAATGTTAAAAAATCTTCGGTCTTTGGTCTTTTATTAGGAAGGATTTCCGTGGGAGGTTCACGGCTTTCAGATGAAGTGCTTGGGCCCGTATTGGAGGACGATGAAGCTAGAATTGAATTATACGACGATTGGGGTGCATTTTGTCCCTGTGCAAATTTACGCTGAGCCTGCACTTTGGTTCTGATTGAGAAGAACAAGGAAAATTCAAGTAAAAGAAAAAAATTAACTGATGAATGCCATTTTATGGATTTTTGAATTTAATTTATAAAAAAAATTGTACGGTTATATTTGCTTCTTAAATAAAATCTTTTTTTTCCAGACAGCCGACGACGATCATATTTGTTCCTACTTAATACATCAAACCATTTGTATACCTTGAGAGGTCTACGAGTCACCAATAGGTCTGGCATAATGTACCATTTACTAATGCGTCAGCTATTTATTCTTTACTTTCAGAGAGAGTAGTTTGAGGCTATTGATGCCATGAAACATATCCGTTGATCATTTGAATTCATTTAAATGAATTTCCAAGTAATATGTAAATAATTTTATAGACAAAAGTTAATATACGGTGTACTCATATACATAAATTCTCTTAAACATATTGTACACATATATGTGTACGAAAAACGAAACACAACAACAATAACAAAGTAACTCCTTGCCTCCCATTCTTTTTCTTTAAAGAATAAAAACATTGTAATCGTAAAAATACAACACTAGCTACAAACGCTAACACAACGTCACCCATACCAGATAAAAAACAGAGAAAAAATTTCCTCACTCCTCTTAATAACAGCTACAAAAATGTTCATAGCCACACATATGTATATATGTTTTCAATTTTAATTATATTACAAAAATGGTTACTAGCCAGCAGCAGTAAATGATGAACCTACTATAAGGAAATGAACTCACCTTTTGGGCATTTCTGGTGATGACTCTATAGTTGTGGATGATTGTTGCTGTGGTGGCGGAGATGACTCCTTGCGCTTACGCTTAGAGTCTTTCGAGACCACCATGTTGAAAGCAACAAACCCGGTTAGAAAAATTTGTTTTCACAATTGCTTTTCACCAATTTAAACTTTTCCGTTTTCCTTTCTATATCTTCTATTACATACAAAGAATTTTCTTTTTTCTGGTTTAACACTCAACCATACAGAATGTGTGAAAAAAAAACTCCAATTACACACACAAAACCAGCACTTCTCCCATAAAAAAATTTCGTTCGCAAAAAAAATCTGTTCGCGTTACTTCAATAAATTTTCTTTTCACATTTTTCCAGGTTGAGTAACATTTTTTTCGAAATGAGCGATATTTAGATATTTATTGTCTTAGGAACATAATTCCACAGATTTTAGAATTTCTACACACTTTTTATGCAGTAAACATGCAAATTTGTGGAAAAATTTTCTAATACGACAGCGAAATTTATTTTTCTTTTCATGGCGGACGCTACAGCATTGCCAAATGAAAATGTTTTCGACTAAAGTGAAATATGGAACAGAATTATTATAACATTTCCCTTTTACTTACAATATACTAGGGCAATATGTAAAGAAGTTATTTAAAAAAATTTATTCAATAATAAATATTGTCCAATTTTTCAGTTTAGTTCCGTTCACTTTTTATTTAATAGCGAAAATGAAATGCTAAAGCCTTCTGCTTTCATGTAAATTTGCGGTATTATCACTTATATGTTAATCATGGATATATAATAAGTTTTTGATACGAAATACAAAGCAGTATATTATCTTCATTGATCATGTGTTAAGTAACTTTAGGTAAAGAAATTAATTGTATTAATTTTCCTTAAAAAAATTCATATTTGTAAATTCAAGAGAAATGTGAAGTATCTTAATCTATTAGCACTCAGCGCATCCATAGGCATTGTAGTGCTTATTGTCTTTATCTGAAATTGTGTAAGGGGACTAACACAATGAGGCGTTATTCGTATTTTTAGTTGGACCTTAGGCTTTGCCGAATATTCACAAGACTTTACGGGAATTGGCAAACAAAAAGAGAAAAACGCACAGGAAAAAATGATGAGCGTTTTTTTAAATTTTCAAGTTATTTATTTGAATTATGTTTATGTTTATCTTGTATTAATGTATATCATTTTTAAATTAAGTGATTTGCAATTTTTGTTTATATCAAACATTATTTTTTAGCTGACCATTTATTTTAAAGTTGATGTGTATCCATCAAATGTGTTTCTTCTCATGGTAGTGCAGGTACATTTGGTCAGGCTTTTCAAAAAGTGGTTTTACCCAAAATCTTCTGATATGTTAAAATTGTTTTCTAGTCGATCTTCTTTATTACTAATCAATAAACGAGATTGTTTACTTTTGTATTAACTTCCTTATTGTTATTTTTTATGTTCACGTTGATTTTTTATTTTTATGTATATAGTCTGTATATATGTAGATAATATTTATAAACAATTATAACCTAAATTTATTCCTCATTTTATGAACAATGCATTATTTAAATATCTCCCAGCCCTGGGTATATAAGCAAAGCGTTATTGTGCCTGCCCATAGAGTGCTTAAGACCTAATAGAGTTATTTAAGCTTTCAAAGTCTATGAACGTTGTTAAATATTAAATGTCTGCTCATATTAGGTAATAAATTATTGATTTACACAATTTTAAAATTAAACGCTGTATAAAAAGAAATAAATAATTAGGACAATCTTTTACGTTTTAGGTTTAGTTTAGGGATTATATTAAGATACTGTAAAAATATTACAAATGATATATACGAAAAATTTTGTAAATTCGGCAACCCTAAACGTGTGTCTTGAATTGTGATTTTGCAGAAATTTCAGTTTCAGGAAATTTAATAATTAAATAAGACAACGGCGTTATATATATAGAAATACATATATAAATCTACACATATATATGTTCAAATATAGATTTTTATCATGGAAGGAGCTGGCAATTGGTGTTTAATTGAAAGTGATCCTGGTGTATTCACCGAACTGATTCGGGAATTTGGTGGGTATTTTTTTCTTTTTTTTATTCTTAGGATTTTTATTTGTGACTTTGCTGCGTGTAAACTAACCGGCTTTTGGAATAATTTGATCCCTTTGTTTATAGGTTGCGAAGGTGTGCAAGTTGAAGAGATTTGGTCGTTGAATGAAGAATCTTTCAAAAATTTGGAACCTATACATGGCTTGATTTTCCTTTTTAAGTGGGTGCAAGATGACGAACCTTCTGGTACTATAGTGCGCGATAATCGTTTAGAGAAAATCTTCTTTGCGAAACAAGTCATCAATAACGCTTGCGCTACGCAAGCTATTTTAAGTATTTTACTCAACTGCAAAAGCGAGGATGTTAAACTCGGTGAAACCTTGACTAATTTCAAAGAATTTTGTCAATTTTTTGATTCGTACAACAAAGGCTTAACCTTAAGCAATGCCTCACAAATACGTACAGTGCATAACAGTTTTGCGCGTCAAACTTTATTCGAATTGGATACGAAACATCAAACTAAGGAGGACGATATATATCATTTCATTAGTTATCTGCCTATTGATGGTCGTCTTTACGAGTTGGACGGGCTGAAGGATGGGCCCGTTGATTTAGGAGCCATTGTTTCAGGTCAGAATTGGATAGATGTTGTACGTCCAATTATAGAGAAACGCATGCAAAAATATAGTGAGGGTGAAATACACTTCAATCTTATGGCTTTAATATCGGATCGTCAGAAAATCTTCCAGCAACAAATTGATAAACTGCTTGGTGGTGTAGGAATCGAGGCCATGGAAACTGATGATGATCGCGAAACGGAAATAGCCAAATTGCGCTCACTAATTGAATGCGAAATAGAGAAACGTAAACGTTATAAAATTGAGAACATTAGACGTAAGCACAACTATTTACCCTTCATTGTTGAACTATTAAAAATGTTGGGTGAGCGCGGCCAGTTAATGCCCATCTATGAAAAGGCTAAACAACGTGCCTTGGAGCGTGAAGCTGCTGCAGCTAAAAGCAAATCTTAAGTGAATAATATATACCTACTTTTATTCCGTTATTAATGTTAATCGCCACCTCTTGATAATTTTTTATAAAGGTAAATTGTTTTCAAAAAATAGTAACAAATCGTACATAGTTAGAGGAAGTTTATGATTCTTTTAAGTCAATCAATTTATTATGTAGAGTAATTTTACCGGTTTATATATATTTCATTGCACCGACATTAGAACATGATCTATTCAATATACATAATTTACCGAATATAACTGAAGTTCTCTTTAAGCTCCCGACTGCCAGCGTTTACTTATATATTTGGAATAACATAAAAAGGGAATTTCACTTTCATAATCCATACCCACATACGATTTTCTTATATATTTGTAGAAACTGAAAAAGATTGTTGTTTTTTTTTTGTCAAGTTTTGAATTATCAAATAAATATTGAACAAAAACATAAATTGTCTGATATTTTATGTAGTTGGAAGGATTAACTTTTCTAGTTTTTTGTTGTTGTTTTTGTTAATCCGCTGTTGCCGATGTCGCGTTAATTGTGGCTGTACCATAAATCAAACGGCTCTTAAGATATTAATAGGCTTTTTCTTCACTTTAATATATATATGTATGTTCGAATTAAAAAAAACTAAAACTAATTTAAAATTGAAAACTTTTTTTGAGACATCATTTCGTTCCTCGAAGGAATCCCGCAATCATCCAATTGATTATTTATTCTATTGTCTAATTGGTTTCAGTACCACATTAAATTTCCAATGAATTTCCCTTTCAATACTGATTGGCTGGAAATAACTAAAAACCGGCCATTCACTCGCTTATATAGTGGGTGCTCCGAAATCTCCCCGAATTTGTATGTTACAAAAAAGAAAAAAAAAGAAGAAACTCGGTTAGGAATAAGCATTGTTCGCCCCAATGAAGGGCGAACAACAAACAACAACAAACAAATTTTAGGAGCTAATTGAAATAATAACGAAATAAAATAAAAAATGAGTGATTCCAGCGGGAGGCAATATCGAAAACTTCTACCCGGTTGGGATTGCAAATTTGACCAGGCAATGGGAAACTGGTAAGTGCTCCTTAGTTATGGAAAGATTTTATAAATTCCAATATGGCGGCGTCCATGGAATTGTCATGAGTAAAGTGGAGATACGGCATTCTTTTATTTTATTTGGTATTAAGCGACAGCAGCACTGGGCAAACAAACAAAAATATCTTCACCTCAATCAATTTGTAATCCATCCAGTGATTTAGAACCCACAAAATATGTGTATTTATGATCAACATGGCATTAATAAAACAAATTTTACTTGGTGTTACGCAGTTATCGACTTTATGTTTATTTATTTATTAACACATGTTTTTTTCAATATTTTCTCAGATGTAATCAAATTTTCAGGCGGACTCTTTGAATTACTCTCAGATGTTTCCAAATTTATATTCGCTCTTCGAACTTACTCTCAGATGTTACCAAATTTATATTCGCTCTTCGAACTTACTCTCAGATGT
>KK499784.1:633339-648778 GCA_000688715.1 Glossina pallidipes
TTACTCTCAGATGTTACGAAATTTATATTCGCTTTTCGAACTTACTCTCAGATGTTACCAAATTTATATTCGCTCTTCGAACTTACTCTCAGATGATACCAAATTTATATTCGCTCTTCGAACTTACTCTCAAATGTTTCCAAATTTTTTGACGGACTCTTTGCATTACTTTCAGATGTTTCCAAAGATTTTAACAGTGAGTAAGTTTTCAGACTGGCTCTTTGAACTACTAATCTCATGATTTTCATATAGCCAACGGCTTTCAATCAAAAAGAATCAGAATCAATTTGCCAAACTCAAAATGCACACACGAAATTGACTGAAATTGAAAAAAGAATGGGAATAAAAAAAGTTGAAAAAAATTAGATTAAGCTTAACAAAAATTATTAAATAAAATTCTAGTTCTTATATATATATATATATATATATATATACATATTTAATGAATTGGTTAAAAAATTGTATAAAATGCTAGTTCTAATATATATATATATATATATTTAATAAAGTGGATAAAAACTTGTAAAGTGTATTTTAAAAAATAATTTACAAACAAAAGCAGTACATTGACTGGTAAGTGAAATTCATCCTTCAGTAGTAAAGGCGACGTCAGCAGAGCTGGCTGAAATAAACTGCAAAATCAATTCTAAAGTAAGTTTTGAATCTTTTATTATATTTATGGTAAGTTATTGACGAGTTAGATGACCAAATTTTAGTCAATGCGCTTTCTTCCTTATAGCAACTCAGATATGATAAAGAAATGAAATTGCAAATCGACAAGTATATCATATACCTGTAGATAGCAATGTAAAAATCTTTGCTTATGATAGTGAGTAGTGCAGTGCTATTTGTTTGATGTAGTTAACGACTTATTGTTATTATTATTACTATTATTTTTTTATGCACTAATGTAATAATTTCCTACAGTAAGAGAAAAAAAAATTGAGTGACGGCTTAAAAGCTCTTATATGTACAAAAAATAAACACTATTTAGAAATGTTTGGTACAATCCTTCACTCCAGGAGTTGATTTTAATCTCGAGCCTGGTTTCATAGAACAAGGCGAAAAAGTCTGAATACGTTATAGATGATATAGATAAGCATGATCTATATGTTTCAAAAAAAGGGATGGAAATCGGATTCGTGCACTGGCTCTCTCAAATTTCCTCATCGGCTAGCAGTTATATAGGTTTAAAAATTTTTAACTCAACGAAATATAGCCCAAGAGGTCTGTAGGATATAAGTAACTCAATTTCAAATCAAACGAAAAGATTCCCTTGTAGTTGTCAAGTAGTTGCCTATTAAATAACCTACACCTTCTCTCCTAATACAATTCCTTACCTTTGTTTAGCAAAAAATACAACTTATGACCAAATGAAAGAACACTCTTTATGAGAACGCCTAGTGTGGAGAGCTCCAAAAAGTAGACTTTTGTGGTCCTGACTTATTATAGTAAATTTATATGCCAATTTAATGTTTCCTGCCAATTATCGTTATAAAATGCGAAAAATTATACCTTTTAGGATTTAAAGACTTATTGTTTTGCATCAAACTTTATGAGCGGAGAGGTTAAAAGTATGGCGACATCCCATACAAATTTTCCACTTGCGAATAATATTTCGCGTCTAAGTTTGTCGAGGAATACTAAGAACGAAAATTTTTTGATATAAAAAGATTTTTTAAATCGTACTTAATATGGACTTAGATAAGTTGTAAAAATGATCCGATCCAGTACATTTTTATTAGCGTTTTTTTTTTTTCAGTTCATGACAGGCCAGCCATGTATGAATGTTGGGAAAATATTTCGAAAAATGCGAATTGTACGTTAAACAAAGGAATACGCGTGCAGACGTTAGTGAGACGGACGGACATCATTAAATCGACTCAAAAAAAAAAAAAAAACAATATAAGATCGACACATCTGATGCGTGGACTTTTGCCTTATCTTCCAATTGAATAATGTACATATGTTAGCGGTACACATTAATAAATTCATTACGAGCAAGATATAATATATTTTTTAGTTCTCCTCTAGGTTAGATTCCTGGTTACTGGCGCGATAGTGAATAAAAATGCCGTAAATGAAAGTACAATTTTTGATAATCAAATTCAAGTACAATATATATACGCGCAAGGAGGGATCGAGGTATAGTTATATATGTATATATATATCATCTTACCGAAGATAATAAATCAATCGATACGATTTGTCAGAAGACTTTATTTTTTTTTGATTTATTTATTTGATTGATTTTTATGTGTTGCTGTGTATCTTATAAGTATTTAGGTTATTGTTGTTGATTATTAATATGTATATATTCAGTATATATATACATATCGTATATGTAAGATACATAGATACATACCTACGTATATGTATGTATATATGTATGTATATATAGGTTTTAATAATATTGAGTATGTTTGTATATATATTTTTTACTATTTATATATATATATATATCTCATATGGGCTTATATGAAAGATATTTGATTTAATTTTGATTCTTTTTATTACAATATACTGTTCATAGAGGTGTTTGTGTGTGTGTTTGTGTGTGTATGTATGTGTGTATGTGTGTATGTATAAGTTAATCTTTACTTTCATTTTATATGCTTTTTATTATTTATTCATTTATTCATTTATTCATTTATTTATTATTTAGTTCCTTCTCTCTTATGGAATTTATGGTTTCTAGAATTATTTTTAATATTTAATCCTTACGGTCACAGTATTGTGTATATAGGAATATTATGTTAATCATTTGGTTGTTCGGTTTTTTTATTAATTATATTTATTTATAAGTAAATCTATTAATTAATTTTTTACTTTTTAAATAATAAATGTTTTGTATGGGTTTAAACAATTTAGGAATTTTTACTTTTTTTTTGTTAATTAAATGTAAACCAATATAATAAAAATGTAAAATATGTTTTCCATTTGGTTACGCTCTATATTATATACATAGATTCTGTTTAGTTTACTAATTTATATGTTTTGTATGAGTATAGCGGAAAGGGATTATGAAGTTAATAATAATCTAATTATATATAAAAGGTTTCGACAAATTTATGGCACGTTAAGGTCAGCCGAACAAGAAAATCTTTATGCTTTCTTAACTAATTTTAACAACTGCGTCTGGGTTTATCGCTATAATTACTTTCGATATTGTTTATCATGAAAAAAGAAGGAAATTAACCTAAATATACAATGCACAAGAAAAGCAAAATTCGTTTTTGAACGGCATTCTATCCCTACTTTTCTTTCGCTGAGGTCATCTCATAATACTTCTGTTTTAGTTTCTTTTGATGCATTGAATTGCCGGAAGTCTTATTACGTAATCGTGTAGAAGTGCACCTGTTTAAATATTTCCTCCAAATATCTGTGCGATCCGATGAACTATATATCAATTTACTTGTAATAGAATTGGAAACGCGGTCAATACGTCAACATAATTCTTCTTCCGATGAAGACATTGCTTATCGATTACACATTTGTTGCTACATTAAGCATTAAGCTTTCGGGCACTGACTGAAGACATATCCCTACATGCGACTTAAAGATGAACGCCCATCGCGCGTCACTTAATTTTTGGCGTGGAAACCGTTGTCAAATTGTTTCCAGAATTGAAGTCAAGGTTTGGTTTAAATATCTCGTTAATAAAGGAAACTATCGCTGGCGAAAACAGGTAATGATATGATGACGACAATGCGATTACAATGACCACTACCGGTATGTGGATTTTCTCAGTTTTCCTTCTCGTAAGAAACTCTGAGAGTTCATTACCTGTCGTAATCTTCATTCAATCAAGGCATCCATACGGCATGCGTCAAGGCCGCTGTAAAAATCGAATCGATGAAGATAAAGTTTTCGCAAGTAAGCAGTAGAAGCGCTTAATGGAAAACTTCTTACAAAATAATTAAAGAAAGATCTTTATTGGTTCTTCTTCTTCTTCGTAAGTAAGCATTTAGCTGTAACTCGATTTTATTGATGAAAAAATTATCGTGCAATACTTTTGCCTACTTAATCCCTCGACTCTTCTAGAAATTCTTTGGAAAAATAAATGCCATTTATGCCTAAATGGGTCAATGTCAACTTCAAAAGAGGAGTTCCTCCTCGAAGCAATTGATTTATCAGGAAGTATCAAAAAGTAGATCAAAGCCGATTAAAACTCCGTATAATGACTAG
Source organism: Glossina pallidipes (assembly GCA_000688715.1). NCBI lineage: Eukaryota > Metazoa > Arthropoda > Insecta > Diptera > Glossinidae > Glossina > Glossina pallidipes. Next base: position 637,528 of record KK499784.1, read on the forward strand.
ACGTTTATTCCCTGCACGCAAAACAAAACGCTGTTTTCCCCCGCATGTCACACATCTCGACGAATATTTTATTTAAATATTGGCACCAATCCCCATCACCATCTTCATGTGATGTGCGGTGTCATGCTTGTTTATCACAACTACCATTGAAAAAGCAGCTGCGAAAGAAATCTGCTAAAACAACTATATATATAAAGACTTAATATATTTCAAGCCCTGTAGCTTCAACTATTCTAAGGGCAAACAGATAAACCGGTAAAATTGATTTGAATCTTGCACTCATTTAACTAATTGAATGATAAAATTATTACAAATTCTGTTCTTCGATAGTGCATAATAATAAATAGCATGTGTAGCATGGGAATGAAATGAAAACGGATAATGTGATGCAACACAGGATATGAGTAATTTGCTAATAGAAAGCTTAAAAAATTATATGACATTTTTGAGTAGTGTAAGTGCAATCTTCTTACTTAGTCTTCCAGTTGTGGCGTGCGAGTATCTAAACCTCGATAAGATCTATTAGAATTACATAAGAGAGATCAGCTGGCTGTTGTGTTATTAAGATTTTATGGAAAAAAAGGGTGCAAAATCGTATAAAACATTAAATGAAAACCGAAGATTTTCTTTTTATTGTTATATTGAGAAATGCCACACCTCTTTGCGAAACGTATTTTTGTAACTAAGCATATGTGAGTAGTGTTCTCAAATTTTGAAGGCAATCAATAATGCAGGTGGTATGTATTAAAATTTTTTGAATGCCGTTCTTCACCCATCTCTGCCCAAGCAGGGAGATATATGTTAGATTTATTCGTAACAATCGCTAATGTGCATTAGAGAGTATATAATCTCGATTACCGAAAGATATTGAATTGATTTATGCATGTATGATTGTCCATCAGTCCATGCCTTCGTAAGTGCATTCGTTGGCTATCTTCGTATGTTGTTGAAGATGTTTTGTTTAGTTTCCAGTAAGGTAAGGTAAGGTAAGGTAAGGTGGTTTTGATTTGTACAACTGACACGCCCACAATCAGCAAACTTTACTTTCAAATTCTGTATATGACTTTTTATATTTAATATATTGAATTAGTTCTAAGGCGGATATAATTTTTTTTACTCTTTTATTGCTATAATTATTATTATCATAATCATTAGTATTATTATTTTTATTATCATTTTGATTATTATTATTATTAATTTTATTCATATTATTAATATTATAAATTTAGTTTTGGTTTTTTCTTTTTTTGATTTATGGTATTTTCCTTTTTCTGTTTCTTGTTTTTCAATTTAGAATTTATTTAAATTTAGCACTTACTGATTTTTTTATTTTTTTTTTTTTTATTGTTTTTTTCTTGTGTATTTATATTTTTCAATTTCCAGTTCAAAATTTCTTTCTTGCTTGCGTTTATTTCTAATTCATTTGCTCTGTTAATTTGCAATTCGAAGACACAACAGTTACTGGTCCAGTTCCAGGAAGTACAGTAAATTTTTAGTTTTCTTTTTTTTTCCTCTATTTTCTTGAAATTTTTAAATTAAAATTTTGTTTCTTAAATACAATATTTAACATTAAATATTATGATGTTTAACTTAAAAGTTACCACCAATAACAGCATTTCCAGCTCCAACACTTTCAAGCACCAACGTTAAGTGTTAAAGGCATTATGCTGTTGATATGGGGACAACAGTTGTGGGGCATTATTGGTGGTGATAGCTGTGCTCGATGCGGTTGTTAAAACTGAAGCAGGTATTGATGATGGATTGATATCGGGCTTGCACTCCTTATTCACTGTAATGACCAAATATTTAAAAAAATAAATAAATAAATAAAAAAATCATTTTGTATTCCCTTTGCAATGGCCAAAACTACTTATACTTCATATTTAGCCATTTACTGATATCCATCTGTTTGCAGATCAGTCAGTCTGTTTGTGTTGAATTTCTTTTTACGATCTCGGAAGTTGAGATAGAAACCTGAAAGCTGTTGTTTACAAGTTTAAAAATGGACTTGGTCCATCCAAACATCTAGCCAACGATTGCTCCAACAAAATTATAAAAAAAATGAAGACCTAAAGGCCTAATTGAGTCAAAAATTATTTCAGAATATTGTTCTTAATAACATCTTAGCCTTAGTGGACACTAGGCTCAATAGCTCTCTCAAGACTACGAACGCTTCCAATGTTAATAATAGAAAAAACAAGGAAGAAAATTAAATTCGGTCGGGACCGAATCTTTTATACCCATCACCGTTATCCTAAAAACGACAAACGAAGTAAAAGAACAAAATTTTCGTATTCTATCATATGGAATGAGCGCAGTTGATTTTTTCTATTTTCAAAATAAAAGTTTTTCTCGTATAGGCATGTGAGCGTTGTAGGCGTGCCCATTGAAAAGCTTAAGCCAATTTCAAATTCTTTTTCAAATTTGTAGGCGATATCTTCATTTTTGCTAACCACAAATACCATAAGGTTGCGCAATCCGACAACAGATGGGTAGGTGGACAGGCAGGCATGTTTAAGTGCATTCCAAATTTTAAACTGGCCACGAATTTGTAAACTTTATGGGGGCTTTAAAGCTTGTTTCTGCGCGTTATAAAGGCATTGAAAAATAAATTAAACTTCGGTACACTAGAAGATGGGGTAGGCGTGGTCATTTTTTTGCAATATGCTTTCCAATTTTTGTACATTTATTTGCTACAGTTTATGAGTTATGAGCAAGGAAATAAATTTTTCATTCCCTTTGAAAAACACAGATTATCTCAGTTTACGTGGTGCTGTGGGTTTGTCCTTTGACCGATTTGACCCATTTTCAATACGAAGAATTTTAATTCTTTATGCCAAGTTTGAAGTCGATAGCTCCATTTTTACGGCCAGGCGAATGTTTACAACAAACATTAAACAGACGGACATGCTTAAATCGATTTAGGATTTGATGCTGATCAAGAATACTTATACTTTGTGGAGTCTCTGATGCTTCCTTCTGGGCGTTGCAAACGTTTTAACAAAATGACTACACCTCTCAACCATCGGTGATGGGTATAAAAACCTCAACATAGCAGATACTTAAGAAGCGCCTTAACGCTGATATATGTAACTCCGCTGTTAGACTTCAATTACCTGCTGTAGCTGACATACGATTCAAAAGGTTTTTTTTCTTGCGCTTTAATATCGTCTCCAAATTATAACCATCCGTTATCATTCTAAGAAGGGGGAGAAGAGAGGAAAAATTTTTAAGAGAAATCTCTTCGGGGAATGACTTAAGATATAAATAATGAGAGATGAATTATTCTTACTTTTCGATACGATTGAAGCCTAAAACGTCTTTAAAGGCTAAATAGATTTTATTGAGAGTTAGATTGGGTAGTCCCTGGCCCAGATAGCGTACGAATTTAAGTTGTTCAGATTTGGATAAACCATTCTCCTGTAATTCCAAAAAGGGTCGGTGATCGGCCACCTTGTATTCCTATATTGTATATAGAAAATGTCACGATGAGAAACAATAAAAAGAAGGAAATAACGAGAATTTTTATTAACATTTTTTTAAACATTTAATTACAAAATATTATTAAATTATATTTATATATATGTATATAAATATATAGTAAATATATATATATATATATATATATAATATAGTTGATTTCCTGGCTTTATAAACTTCTTCTTTCTTTCATCATTTGCTCACATTGCAAAATCGGCTGAAATTTTCGGTGATTATATACTTTTCATAATACGTTACAGTCTGATTATTCTGAATACCGAACTGTTTTAATAATTCCTGCTTTTTTGGCGGTAACCTTGTTAGTTGCGTACAAATTCCATCCTCGATGCGATGAGTTTCGTGCACATCGAAATTTTCATAAATCATCAGATTTTCCAATGCTCGCGGCATCACACATTTCGGATTTCCATAATCTATAGTATTTAAGTGCTGTTGATGCATATGATGCTGCTGTTGCTGTTGCTGTTGTTGCTGCTGCTGCTGCTGCTGCTGTTGTTGTTGTTGTTGCTGCTGCTGCTGCTGCAATATAGCCGTTGCTGTTGTTGTTAGCTGGGTTAAGGGATTCATTTGATTATTGATATGACAATTGTGATTACTTTGCGTGCTTGTTGCATTGTTATTGTTATTGTTCGTGTTGTTGTTGCTATTGCTACTATTGCTGGTACTGCTGCCACTAGCATTACTACTGCTACAATGATTGCTATGCACTATCGGTGTATTATTTGTTATAGTTGTTGAGGCCGTTGTAAATTCCATGCCGTCATTTGATTGCTGTTGTATAATATTTTTAAGATCTGCAAAACAAAATATATCAAATTTTGACTGCATATGCATATGCTTATACACATGTATGTATATATATGTATGCATATATAAATCTATTAAACTCTAAAAAAAAAACAAATATGAAAAAATCATAGTTTGCGTTATAATAATCTTCTTATTTCTACACTCGCTCGTGAAGGATAGATGAGACAAGATTTATTTAATCATGTCGGTCCCTCCGTTCTTTCCTTATCTTAGTATCTTCAATGATTGCAAAAATTGAGATAGAAAGCAAAAACTTACTGCTACTAGACTTATATCATTGTCGCAGATAGGGTTGATCTGCCCATAAAGGCGCCCGCAATAGTAATAAAAGTTAAAAGAATCGAAAATTAAAAATTTTGAATAATTTACACCTTGTCGGCTGATCCATTGTTTCTAATTGACTTTGTAATTTGCCTACAGTTGAAAACAAGTAAGAAAGTTATATTGGGCGGGGCCCGAATTTCGCATACCCACCACTATGTTTCTCGCATTCTACTCTCCTAGCTCTTTTATTTGCTATCCATATCGCTGGTATTATTAAGAAAAATTTAATCGCGGTCTCTACTATATTCATTTTAAAATTAACCCATTTTTAGGCAGATAATATATCTTCACTTGAGGAGTGTACAAAATAGTTTTAAAACTTTTGTTAAGCATTAAACTTCAAAGTAGTGAAAAAAATTAAATTTAACTACTCGTAACTTTATGTGGACACGGCCGAATTGTTCCATTTTTGGACCTAGAGAGTAAAGTGTCTCGTAAAGCAAATATGGACAGTTTTAGTCTTCTAACTTTAATAATGTCCGAATAAAGAGCAAAAATCCAAAAATATCTCTTTGAGAAAACATAGTTTCGTATAGTTTTCGCTCCGCAGCGCACTTCTGCTCTGATCAATTTAGCCCATTTTTAATACCAACCTGCGAGCAGAAGCTTCCAATGTTTCTACCAAATTTAAAGTTGCCATCTTCATTTTTGCGATCAGGAGAGTGCCAACAACTCCCACACACAGACGGACAGACATGGCTAAATCAGTTCAGGATTTCACGCTGATCAAGAACATATAAATATTTTGTAGGGTGAATGAAGTTTCCTTTTGGCTGAAATGAATATGGTAGAGATGAATATAGCAGAGACCGCGATTAATTTTTTCTTAATAATACCAGCGATATTGATATCAAATAAAAGAACTTGGAGAGTAGAATGCAGAAAGCATAGTAGTGAGTAGGCGAGATTCGGCGCCCGCCGAATATAACTTTTTTACTTGTTTCTGCTCTACAAAGGGAAAATTTTCGTGAAACTACGCATTAGGGTAGAATCCAAGAAATTAGCAGAGATGGTCCAAATTTGGTACAGTTCATTTTTTGAATTACTATTGTGATATAGTTTTCATCATCAAGCATTGAAAATTACAGCGCATTCGTCGCATGATTTTCAATTTTCATTATATGAGAGGGGGTTCAAAAATTGCCCCTACCCGGTCCAAAGTTTTCACATCAATTTGGAATGCCGAAATAGTACTACTTAGCTACTTTTGCATTTGGAAAATTTTGAGAGAGAGAGAGAGAGAGAGAGAGAGAGAGGGAGAGAGAGAGAGAGAAAGAAATTTATCTCTGAAGATAGACGAGGTATTAACTTATCATGCACTCGAACATTTGTCTTTATGATAAATGAATAGATAATAAATGAATAGATTTCTTAAGCAAAGGAAACATCTTTGTCGCGTCGCTTGCATAAAATTTATGAAACCTGGTTGCGATTAGAGATCGGATATAACTTGTGTTATAGTGTTTTGAGACAACTTGCATGTTTATCGTAAGTTAAATCTTAATTTAATAGTCCGTCTGTCTATTCGCTTCAGAGAGAGAGAGAGAGAGAGAGAGAGAGAGAGAGAGAGAGAGAGAGAGAATAGTTAAGCTTGACTCTGGCGGTCTTATTTAGTAGTCTGATTAAGATTGAATTTGTTTTAAAAAATATTTTTCGAAATTTCAAATTTTGCTTAAATATTCACATATACATAGGTAAAATATTTATTTGCACTGATAGTTATCCGAGAATCACATCCAAAGTGAAGTAAGGCTCTTTTCTATTTCGGTTATCGATTTTATGTTTATCCAATCAATTATAACTATGTAAATAAAAAGTCCAATAATATCTCTTTGTTTTTAATTACAATTAATCTTTAATAATAAATTTTATTTTTCAAAATTAATATATATATATATCTATATATATATATATATTATATATATATAGATGTATATATATATATTATATATATATAGATGTATATATATATATATTTATATATATATATATATATATATATATGTATATATATTTTTGTTTATTTTTATAAAAAATGAAAATAAAAACAATAATACACATAGTACAGGAGTAGTACAATTATATTATATAATGGTACAGAGTATGAGATGCACAAAAATTATAATAAAATTACTTTATTAATAATAATTAAATACGTAAATAAAAATTATAAAAATAATTTGTATACGTGTTCTTCTTTTCCTACACCAAGGAAAAATAATAATAATAAAATTATTTATACTTGTAATCTCAATCGTATGTAATTTATGTAATATGAAATATGATAAAAAGGAAAATAATCTCAATTTTTTTTTTATTTATTTATTTTTTATTTATTATTATTATTATTATTATTATTATTTTTTGTAATAAGAAATAACAGAACTTAGATTTAAATACGGATTAATTGTTAAATTTTCAATGATGATTAATTTGTCAATAAATTAAAAATTATTTTAAAAAATTTTGCAATTTTTCATTTACAATATTTTCATTGTTTGTTCTTGTTTTCACGTCATTCATTAATGACATTTTTTCAAAATTTCGTATTAGAACGTGCACAGACATCCTTATAGAGCAAATAAAATTTTACGTAAACATACACATACTGGTATGCAAAATATGACGCGATACGATACAATACGACATGATAATTTCAATAGTAACGACCAGAGTGTAGTAGACATATTTCATAGTCTAACATCGAATAACGGGCACTCGATTCTCGTCTTATCATTCTCTCCTATAACAAAGAGATGTAAGTATCATTGTAACATTGCAACAACTACAAAAAAGGCGATTTTTGATTGTGAGATTCAGGATAAGGAGTTTAGGTCTATATTTGCCTGCGCGTCCGTTTCTTTGTTGTGTCTAACCATAAATCAACATAACACGGATCGTGATATAGAGATTTGAAATGTGACCAAGATATTGTATTTAGAAATGTTGTACCAGAAAATAGGGGATACGAGTCCAAAAGTAAAAAGTTCCAAACAACATTCATCTATGCAACTAATGATCGTATAGTAGATGCCGGTCTGGGGAATAGTGTATTTACGTTAATTATTAAATTGTGAGTTGATTTTTGTAACGCGATTCGTTTTTAAATTTTTCGTCTGGCTATCTCTCTCAGCCAATGCATTCCAAACTTTTAGATTTCTATTTTAATTTATCCAATCGCCAATAAAATATCCTCGGACAGACGGACGGACGGACGGATCTGGTAAATTAGTTATTCAGACTGCACTGCACATATTCTAATTGCACTATCACCCTTCAGTTGTAGATATAAAAAGAATCTTTCTCGTTTAGCAATGCTGCGCGTCTTCCGTTCACTCCCTAAAACGAGACTTCTTAAGAATTCATTTCTTTAAGATAACATATATTTACAATAGTGAAAAATTCTTTTCGGACGTTTAAATATCAGAGCCTTTCATGTATTGAATATACTCTCTATCTGTTAGTTTCTCTGCGGCATATAAAGACAAGCAAGGGCTCTTCGAGCCAGCAATTAAAATGCATTTTTAATTTCCTTACACTTGTCCTCGGTAATAAGGTTATATTCACTTCAAGCGAAGGACGAAGGAAGGATGCAACGCCCAGGAGGACTTGAGATAGATCTGCGTCTTAGTGAAACATGTTTATTATCTTTAACTTGCAAGTCACAATTTTCGAGATATTTTTATTAAGTCTAGGACACCGGCATATTTCGGCCTAGGGGCGAATGCGGTTGAAACTGAATGTAAAATTTTCTGTTTTTGGCAAAAATCGTAGACAAATAGTATTTGGGTGGGGTGAATGATTGTGGAAAATTTGGATGGAACGTCCGCCCATATAAATGTACGTAATTTTTAGTATTTTTTCATTTTATGATTAAAATTTGACCAGAGTAGTGATGCGATATATAACTTTATTATTCCCACTTCGGATCATATAGAGTTGTCACATGCAACGGCCTTGAGGTAATAACTTCATCTTCTTAAATGGCGATAAAATATAAATTTCAATATTCTACGATGAAGATTACTGAAGGCATTGCATTAGGCAAAGTAATGCAAGCCGTTCAACGATCTTCCTTCTAATTTGCTCGACTACAGCTGGCTTTGATTGGTGACTTTTTAAACGTGTTACGGCTCGGTAGCCAATGAAAGCGTTTTTACATCTACCACCATAAGGATTGGCGGAATAGTAATTCTGATTATAACCTTCGTAGTACTTTAGAGAGAGAGAGAGAGAGAGAGAGAGAGAGAGAGAGAGCGAGAGAGACAGACTTATAGAGATGAGAAATTATGTGGATTTACGTGATTATTATCCAAAGATTCTGTGTAGGGCTTTATCACATTGCACAAAAGTTCAAATAGAATATTGAAACTGACAACATATAGCATCAAGTTTGAAGAAACGATGAAGAACTGGCCATTAACGCAAGACCTGATATAAAAAAATTTCAAAATATCGGTGTCAATAATTGAAACCTATAGCATATATTGTTTTTGTCTCGATAAGCGCGATACACCAAAAAAAAAAAAACCTTGGAAAATTCGAAAAATAGTTGGGAAAAATCTGAAAAAAATTTTTAAACAATCATTCATTTCAATAACAATTCCGGCTGGCCTTACGTTATACAACATATGCTCGTAATTAACAACTGAATATGAATTGAGAGTTTTGTCTCCAACACGTTCCGCAATTCTTCGTTTACGATTTGCTCTATCGCTACTTATACTCGCATGATATATATTCGATGACTTTAATGGCAGCCCCAACCTATGTCTCAGACATATGCCATCAGTCATTTTGCAATTTAAGCTTGTTTTTGACAAATATTCATTTTAGACGTGGCTTGGTGTTTTTAAGTGGTATAAAGTCTACGCAGAAAAGAAGAGAAGACGTTAATGACGGCCCAGGGCGCCAACAATCGACGAAAACGTTGAGGAAGTGGAGGAAATTGTTATGAACAATCGACGAATCACCGTTAGAGGAGTTGCCGAATGTGTCGGTATAGCGAACTTTGTTTTGACTAAAAGAACCGTCGCATGTGCATCACTCAGGATGCTGTCGGATGGCGTGAACGATGATCCAGATTTGCTCGAAAGGGTATAACTGATGGCGAAACCTAAGTCCAATCATTCCAATGAAAACGGTCAGCAGCAGCCGAAAGAGTGCGTCAAGTTCATGTTTTCGACGATTACAGGAACGTGGTATATAGTGAGTTTTTGCCAGAAGGTCGTACGGTCAATAAGGAATAATACTTTAGATTTATGCGCCGTTTGCAGTAAGCAAAACGAAAAAAAACGCCCGGAGTTGTGGGAGAACCAATCATGGGTAACGCGCCATCTCCCACGTCATTGTTTGTTTGTAATTTTTTGGCCGAAAGTAACACCGTAACTGTGTCTCAGTTACCGCATCCATCGGATTTGACCCCCTGCGACTGCATCCTATTCGCAAAATTGAAAAGACTCATGAAACGATGGATTAGGGGGGCAAAGACGACGTCGTTGAAAGAAGTCAAGGCCATACCAAAAAAGGGCATATCTTAAGTGCTTCGAAGACTGGAAATAGGCGCTGGCACAAGCGTATTCTAATTAATAAATAAATATTTTCCGAGAAGATTGATAAGACCTCTTTTTATTTGAACACACCACGTACACACATTGTACAGGTTTAGTTCACTTTAGCCCACATATTAATTCCCAACCTGGTAGATCATCTTTAGGTCAGTGATGAAATTACTTATGGTATATATATCTATAATGTATATAGCCATGGGCATACAAATAGTCGAATATTTTAACCAAACTTTGACTTCATTAAACTTTTTCTAATTGTCAGCACAAAAGCCATTCAAAATTTACGGAATTTCGTTGAAATGAAAACTAACCAATTATGTGTATGGATATATGTATTCTATATCGAAGAGAATCTTGTCGCAAACATAGATCACAGACGCAGCATATTGGATGAGTATTAAAAAAAAAAAAAAAAAAAAAAAAAAAAAAAAAAATTCATTTTAAACTTTTTTCATATATTGACACAATGTTTCTTTTACGCCATTTCCACGCTCAAAGAATTTTCTCTACTTTTGAATCACTCTTAATGCATGACTTTGTTCTCTCTGTTTCGATTACTCGGATAATTATGAATTTTTTGCATGCAATTTTCGCTACAATAGTAATAAATATAAATAAATAACTAATTTACGCTAAACAAATATTTTATGGATTTTTTTTCATGAATTTCTTCATAAATCTTTGCGTGTATTTTCATTGCGAAGTGTGCTGCTTTTAAGTCCATGGTTGTAAATATACGTATAGTGCAAGACAGAGGGAAGATCTTCTGACTAGGTATACGTTGTAAATCTTATCGTAAACATTATATATATATATACATATATATATACATATATAAATATATGTATATATATATGTATATATGTATATATATATGTATATATGTATATATATATGTATATATGTATATATATATGTATATATATATATATATATATATATATATATATATATGTATATATATATATATATATATATATATATATATATATATATATATATATATATATATATATATATATATATATATATATATATATATGTAT
>KK499784.1:649013-691262 GCA_000688715.1 Glossina pallidipes
TGTGTATATATATGTATATATATATGTATATATGTATATATATATATATGTATATATGTATATATATATGTATATATATATGTATATATGTATATATATATATGTATATATGTATATATATATATGTATATATGTATATATATATATGTATATATGTATATATATATGTATATATATGTAGAGCATACATTAGATGGTTGCGTTCATTTTCAGAGGTGACTTCTACAGGTGAAAATTGTAAAGAAATGTGAAAGACCAGCGTACATTACAATTGCATTCGATAAACTTGACCTTCCTCTGTATAAAATAACATTCCCCCTTTTAACGTTATTGATTTATTCGGCATGCGCCGACGCTAACCGTGGAGCGCTCAAAATTCTTCTTCTTCCAAATTCATTACTTTTGGTGTTTATTTGAAGAAATCTACTCGCTTATGGTGATGCTGCTCCATCATATCCCAATTGTCGTTTTTGGGTTCAAAGGTTTAAAAGTGACGACACGAATTGATTGCAAATACCCTTTTTTGCCCTGCTTGAAGCTTGAATGGGAAGTTCTGCCACGCCTAGCCTACTCACCAGACATGGCAGCCCCTGATTACCACTTGTTCAGATCGATGCAGCATAGCTTGGTTTGCACGCGGTTCAGCAAAATTGAAGTAGTGCGAAAATGGATCGGTGGGTGCATCGCCACCAAATCAATATAAGTTCTTTCGGCATGATATCGCCTTGTTGCCAAAAATATTGTAAAATTTTGTAGAAAATGATGGAAACTATTTTGTTTTTTATATATGTTGTGCCGCTTTTCTTCACGTGTAAAAACTGTCAAAATTAACGCAACCTCCTAATGTATTGAAAATTTGATCAGATTTTGTTTCGTTTTTCTAGCCGACCGCCATTGGCGGAAACTAAAAGCCATAGTTGTGCAATAAAAAAATTTGATAACTTTAGGTGATGTCTTGCCCAGATTTTAGTCAATTTTACATTTACTGCGATTAATAATACGATCCGTAATAATCCGAAATTAAATTGGTTTTTCTTTGTAAGGCTCAAATAGCGGCGGAGGACAAATAGATAGCCAGACAGAAATGGCTAAATTGATTCGATTCATTATGCAAACAAACAAAAAAAACAAGTAAGAAAGTTATATTCGGCGGGGGCCGAATCTCGTCTACCCACTACTATGCTTTTCGTATTCTACTCTCCAAGTTCTTTTATTTGATATCCATATCGCTGCTATTATTAAGAAAAAATTAATCGCAGTCTCTACTATATTCATTATAAAATTAACCCATTTTTAGGCAGATAATATATCTTCACTTGAGGAGTGTGCAAAATAGTTTTAAACATTTCGTTAAGCATTAAACTTCAAAAAGGTGAAGTGGCCGATTAGTTCCATTTTTAGATGTAAAGGGTAAAGTGCTCCGTGAAGTAAACGTAGAAAATTTCAACTTTCTAACGAGTAAAAATCCAAAAATTTTTATTAAAAAAAACGAAGTTGCCTTCAGTTTACGCTCCACTGCGCGCTTTTGCTCTGATCAATTTACCCCATTTTCAGTGTCAACCTCTGTACAAGGATTTCCAATGTTTCTATCAAATTTGAAGCCGACATTTTCATTTTTGCGAGCAGCAGAGTGCCAGCAATACACACCACACAGACGGACAGATGGATAGACATGGCCAAATTAACTCAGGAGTTCATGCTGATCAAGAATATATATATATTTTATAGGGTCTCTGAAGCTTCCTTTCGGGTGTTATTATCGTAAATATTATGGTAAAAAAACAAAATGGAATATAACCCCTTTCTTACGGTGTGGTGGGTATGAAAACAATAAATAAATAAAGGAATATATGGTATTGCGGCCAGAAAGCTTTAAGAGTATATTTCCATCGGTTTCTTTGCAGTGTGGGGATGTTGTGAATTTTATATATATTATGCATCGTTTGAGTGAAATTAGTGACTCGCCAGAACTGGCTTTTTCACCTGAAATGCTGAATCAAACCCATATCGTTGTGCAATCGTTATGCTATTTGCCCGACCTAGTTCCGCGCATTTTTAGCTATTCTTAAAACGCGAAAAATCGCAATTAAAAGCCTAAAGTTATTAAATTAAAATAGTTTTTGGAGGTCATACGGCATTTGAAGGACATCGGACTTTTGCAACTGTTTCGAAGACTGAGTGGGAAAGACGTTGCCAAGAGCGCATTCTGTAGAAGGGAACAATAATAATGTGCTCGTGTTTCGCGTAAAATGTCTTACTATCTTTTTATCACAGTGTTATAGTGTTGTGAAGTGTCTCCGATAACGAACACTGCACAAGATTAAAGTAAACCTTAATGGTGGTTAAAAGATAAAAGAAAAGAAAGAAAAACGAATAGCGCGAAAGTGTGTTGCTCTCCGAGCGCAAGGGCAAACGAAAGAAAGGAAATGAACGGCTGATCTAAATTTATCAGGGTTCACTGTGCTATTCATTTCTCTCCTTTTTCATTTATCTTTTTAGTTGAATTGAAAGCGGTACGAAATCCTATACCAGTTTTGAAAAAGTGCACATTTCACTTAAAGCTAATTAGGAGCCGATGCATTCTTTTTTGTTCTGAAGGAAATTTTTTTTGCAAAAACTAATCTTATATTATATTTAGCCAAATGCAGGAGCATAAATTTTTCGCATCTTATTATTATTACTGCTGTTGCCGTTGTTGTTTATGTGCACACACTTGTAGGTAGGTAGGTAGGTAGGTAGGTATACGATATTTAGTTTTAATTTATTTTTATAATTTTCAAGATTTATTAGAATCATTTGTATGCTTTTGAATTTCAAATTAATGCAAATTGCGCGTCTATGTGTGTATGCGTGTTTGTGCTACAATACAAACATATAATACATACATACATACATACGTACATGCGTGCGTGCATATAAACATAATACTGTGTACCCCTTCGCAAAAACATTAAATAAGAGATGAAATTAGATTAAATATAAAAATTGAATGAAAGACAAACACAAACACAAACACAAACACAAACACAAAATACAACTAAACGAAAATTTGCTAAAAAAAATAGCAAAATTAGCGCGCGCCAGAGAATTTATATTTATTCAATTTTTTTTTTTTCTTGTTCATGTGCTGCTTAGAGACCGACCGTATAAATTATTTAGTGAGGATTGTGTGTATGCGCTGAGGACGCTGTTGCTGTTGTTGATGCTGCTGTTAAATTGTGTATAGGATGATGTGATGATGGTGTTTGTTGTTGTTGTTGTTGTTGTTGATGGTGATTATGGAGATGTGGATGATGGTGATGGTGGTGTTGGAGGTGGTGTTGATAAGCGTTAGTAGCAGCAATATGCTCGGGATGGGGTTGTGGCTGAGGCGAATGATGTATTTGGTGATGCATCTGCAGGTGTGGAGAGGGTGCAACTGAATGTAGCGAATGTGCATGTAAACTGGCCGTTGCAGGTGAGCCCAAGAGCGTAGACGGCACACCGGGGACTGCCACTAAGGGACTCAACGGCATTTGAGAATGATGGGCATGATGCGGTTGTTGTTGCAGTGTTTGTGGCTGCTGTTGCTGTGGCGACGCTGGCTGATGGTGTTGCACATGCTGTATATTATTTAGCGGAATGGTTAATCCGCTATGCGAATGATGGGCGATCATCATGTGTACATGCTGAGGAGGATGAGGTGGCAAATGTGTAGTCTGTGGTTGTTGTATTGGTAATTGTGGTTGTTGTTGTTGTTGTTGTTGTTGTTGTTGATGCTGCTGTTGTGGTTGTGTGGTTCTTAATGTCGTTGTTGTTGTTGTGGTTGGTGATGGCACATTATGAATTTGTTTGTTATTTGATATAAGAGTTTTATTGCTGTTGTTATTGTTATTAATACTATTGTAATTATTATTATTGTTATTATTATTATTGCTGTTGTTGTTGTTATTATTATTATTATTATTATTATTATTATTATTATTATTATTATTATTATTATTATTCTTATTATTGTTGCTAATATTACTATTATAATTGTTGTTGTTGTTGTTGCTGCTGCTGTTGCTGCTGCTGCTGCTGCTGCTTTTATTATTACTATTATTACTGTTGCCGTTCGTATTTGTTGTGGCCGCGAGATTTGCGTTAGCATTCGAAATTGTTGTACATATGGTCGGAGGGATATAGGAAATGTTGTTGGTTACTGTGGTTGTGCTGATGATGGTAGTGGTAGTGGTGTTGGAATTGTTTGTGCTGTGAGATGAGGCTGAGGTTGAGGTGGAATTTGTGTTACTGCTACTACCAGCAATAGTTGCATTATTGGCATTACTATTATTGTTATTGCTATTACCTAAAAAACACAAATTAATGCAAATGATAAATAAAGAGCAGCAACGAAAAAATGTTTAATTAAATAAATTACTTAGGCAATGTTATAAATAATATATATACTAATTACATCCATCTCCTAATTCATTATTATTCGATTTTTAAAAAATTGAAAATTTGAAAGAAAAAAAAAAATGAAATCATTTTCACTAAATCACTAAATCAACAAAAAGAAAACGAGAAAACTGAAATTAGATTTAACTGCGAAACTCTGCCTTATTCAGTTAGTAGCACGCAGTCGAAACCATAATAAGTTCTTTGATATTCAAAATTCATATATTCCTTTCATTTACTCTATATACCAATGTTTGGCACTAAGTTAAATGGAGCGAAAGATTCCATTATTATTAAACGTGGGAAGATTTGCCTGATCGTCTTAGTTAGAATGCATTGTCACCTTCTGCTAACTAATCTGGAACTAATTAATGTTACTTTTCTCTTATTAGGTTCAATACTTTTTATACAAGCTTGAATTTGATTCGCTTACTTTTGAATTTCTTCTTATCTCAGCTTTTTGTGTGTAATTTATTTTTTATTTTTCGTTTATTAGCAAAAACTTACCCGCTGTGGTATTCGCCAGGAAGCGCTTTGTTTTATCTAATATATAAGGCAAGTTATAGCCATCTTTTGTATAACTGTGAAATAAAAAAAAATAAAAAATAAAAAAAAAACGAAAAAAAATCGAAAATCAAAAAATTAAGCATTTCGCTGTCAAATTTAAGGATTCTGTTCTCTGTTAACAATTTTACTTACATTTCGGTACGTTTTGTGCAAAATAAATTTTTAAAATTACTATAAATGCAAAATAGTGTAAATGTTGGTAAACCTTGCCCAAGATAGCGTGCAAATTTGATTTGTTCAGGTTTATTGAGGCCACTTTGATTTAGTGATAGAAACGGTCGATGATCTTTGATATCGTATTCCTGGAACGGAAAAATAGAAAAACAAAAACAAAACATAATTTATTGAGTTTGATAAGAAACGGAAAAAGGAAAAGAAATAATAACATGTGTAAGTGA
Organism: Glossina pallidipes; assembly: GCA_000688715.1. Lineage (NCBI taxonomy): Eukaryota > Metazoa > Arthropoda > Insecta > Diptera > Glossinidae > Glossina > Glossina pallidipes. The sequence continues at coordinate 654,401 of KK499784.1, forward strand.
AGGGGTCGCACAGCCAGAAGACACACGCCTTCGTATCCACCAAACTCCGCTAAGCCTGAGTTGCTTGTAAGTACATCGCATGAATGCCTGATAGATCATATATTCGCGGACAAGTGGAGACGCCAATCACTCATACTTCTCCCTAAACCCAAGAAGCCACATAATGAATCATGATCTTACCGCCCTATTTGTCTGTTTGAGACGACAGGTTCAGTTTATGACGCCCTTGAGAATTTCAACGGTCGGTCAATCAGTTTATCAACTTAGATTCATGCGAAAGAGGTGCACTGTGGGAGCAATTAGTACGGTCGCTCTTATATAACAGCAGAAAGTGTACAAAGAAACCGTGGGAGAGGAGGCAACAAACAATACTGCTTACGCTAGCATTAAAAATTGTCTCAACTTGACCAATTAATGCTGTATAATAGCTGTCCACCAGGAAAGAGGAATTTCTCATAATATGATATTAGTGACGTGGCCAACGGCTTTACTCGCGGAAAACATCGTCTTATGTAGGGTGCAGAGAAAGAATGGCTGGCTATTCGAGGAGCATCACAGGTGTCAGTTACGGTTGCCACTGTACGGAACATTATATGTGATAATATTCTAATATTAAGAGAAGGCTAGTTAGCAGAATGGAAAACTGAAGCGATATGTATGTTGATAACTGGAAGCTGGAGGAGCTGCAAAACAAAGATATAAATAATCCTTGAGTTGCTTGTCAATGATTTCTTTTTTTTTAAACTATGATGAGCTCATGTAACAGCAGTGTCCCTGCGCTCAATAATACAGGAATTTGGAATGGATTGAAACGAGAAATTCCCTGACGAAGTTACATAACTCGAATTCTAATTGAGAAGACTAAACTACTGTGAAAAAAAGCCCAGAAAAACGAAATCCTTCATTATTACTATAATTGTTACTATATAAGCATGAGACTCTGCTCTCGTGGACTTCCAATAACAACAAATAAATATATATTATATCGGTGCAATTATGTTAGTAGACCTGAAACGGTCAATTGAGGCCGTTAAGTGCCACAATGAATTGCGGTAAGCAATTCAAAATCAGCAAAATTGAGATGGATGCGTCGGCTGATACCAACTTTAGACTCATGATGCAGTAGGAAACATGTGAAATGAACTTTACATATAACACTGCTAGCTAATAAGCGATCATGATTGTTTGCGAACGTACTTACACAGGTTGAAAGTAAAGCAAGATGTACTCTGCACTTCTTGCTCAGCATATATGCTTTATTGTTATCAATATGAACGGCTGGGAGTGCAAACAGAATTTGGAGAGGACTCTCTCCCCTGCGATCTCATTACAAATACATTGCACGTTTTAAAAATATGGGGAACGTGATGAGTACTTCTCCCTAAGATATTACAGATCTAAGGAATAGATTAATGTCTATATAGATTAATAAATAGCACCTAAACGGCAGAGAGGCCCGTGTATTTGATATAGGGATTTTCGTGATGTGTAAGTGAGAGATTGCAAGCTATCTAATGTCCAGTCTTAAAATCTTCTTCTATGAATCTTCTTTTTTTTTTTTTATTAATTTTTTCTTCTTTTCGCTGAAAACACTTTAAGTCATTTACTTAAAGCGTTGGATTGATTTCCTTTATAAACTCTTCAATCGAATGCTTGAACATTCGTTCTTCAAAAATAAGCGATAATAGCTTTAATGGGAAGAATATTAAAAAAAAAAAATGCAGAAATATATGTCGACGCATATATGACAATGAAAAAAAATGGTGTTGCAAATCAAATGTTGCACACATACACACACACACGCACGTCATCATCAGCACTATCAATATTTTCATAGGGAAAGAAAAATGATTCACACGTACGCGCGCACATACGCGCACGCACACAAACACAAGCAAGTAAGGAAAATTATGATGACAAAAGTTGGGGAAAAAACCCTTCTAATAATTGAACATACATTTACACATATCATGTGACACACATATCTACGTATATATATATCTATACCGAGCTTCAACAATACCACATAATCTATTGAATCATCAAACACAGGCGAATCAACACAGCAAGGCGAAGAGAAGAAAAGCGAAATAAAAGACAAGAATCAACAATAACGAAAATGCGTACATACACACACATATGAAGACGCATACGTACGGGCGTACATGTGTACCCAATCAAACCAACTTACTTAACATGTAACACAGAATTTATTATTGAATGAATGAATGAATATACGTGCGGTGATGATGAGAATGTTAAGGGAAGTTGAAAAGCATAAACACATAGTCATACATCTCCTTAGTCAGCAACAGCAGCAAACCGTGGCTTTTATAGTGAAAACTGACTTTTGTATAAACATATACATAAATGTGCATGTATGTGTGTGTATTTTTGCAAGTGTTTACATATTTTCGGGTTTTGATTATGTTAAAAATCAATAGAGCAAAAGCAAATCTAAGCCAAGAAATGTTAATGATATGTTGCCTACACTTATGAAGATAATGAGGATGATGATGAAAATTTTCGTATACATTTTAGTTAAAGAAAGGAGCAGAAGGATACGTAAAGAACAGAGGAAATGAGAGAAGAAAACAAAGAGAGTGAGAGAATGTATATATATATATATATATATGTGTGTGTGTGTGTGTGTGTATGTGTCAAAGATAGAGAGAGAGAAAGAGAGAGAGAAAAAGGAGGAAAGAAAGAAAGAGGGAGCGAGGTGGTGAAGTGTTTTTTTAAATCTACACGCGATTGTGTGTAATATAAATGAAGTTTCTTTACACATATTTTATAGATATGTTTGCTTGAATGTCTGTTTATATTTGTGGTTGACGACGGCTGTTGTGAACGTATATCCTTGCTGGGCGCGGTAAAAAGAAGATTGTAAATTTGCCCAAACGTATGTAAGCATAAATCTAGTAATTTACACACAAGTAACGCATGGGTGTGCGTGCACGTTGCGCATTGACTGCATACTTTGCAACCATTTTCTAACAAATTGTTGAAATTCTTCTCTCCGCAACATAAGCCATGAAAGAGAGAAGATTGTCTTCTCATTGATTGCTTCGCATTTTATATATACACATGCATACATGTATGTTAATACGTAGGAGTAAAAGATTTTGTAAAATTTCTTAAAGCTTTCCTCTTGCCACATAACTCTATTTCTCTCTCCACCTGCCAACACGACGACATAATGCTATACAATACATACCGCACACTATGGTACTAACACTTGCTTTTCACACACTTACATGCCAACATTGAATAACACCACATAAATAAATGAATTTACGCCCTGTCATGTCATGCTCACGTACATACCAACTAAACAAATGCCCACCTATGCAGTTCTTCACTATGATCGGTGTAGAGGTTTATATAGAAACACATAAGTGCGTGTGCGTGTGCGTATGCGTATCCGTATGCGTATGCGTGTGAATGTCGGTACGCGTTTGCATGCATGTAAAATAAATAAGCGATGCTGCTGTTGCTGTTGGCTGTTGCTGCCGCTACTTTGTTATATGATTGTCACCCAACCTTCCGACATTTGAGTGCCATGTGTATGCACAGTGTGCTGTGATTGTGTAGTAACAAATACTTTGTATCACATTTGTACACAGCGAGTCAAATGTTCACAAATAGACTCATTATCCTTTTGTTTGAATGTGTGTCGTTGTTTTTATTCCATGCACTTGTAAGCATCATTGTATGTTACGTTGATATACGTGTGAGTCAAAACTATAATATACACATATGTAGATATCTACACATGTATATATATATATATTTATATATATATATATAGATATAGATATATATTTATATATATAGAATATATGTTTGCTTTTTGTTGTTATGTTCTTTGCTTCGTTATTCACTTGTAAGTACATTAGTAGCTGGTTTGTATATGCTTTGCGACGTACGATTATGTGTGCAAATGTGTTTCGTGTAAATGTGTGTTTAGAATGTGATTTTGTGGTTTTCATGGACGCAAGTCAAGTGTTGATTTTGAGTTTAGTGACGATAATTTCGCATATGGTTGTTGGTATTGTTATCATTGTCATCACAAACACTCACATACAGATGTATGACATATACACATGCACTCTGCTACAGCAAGCAAAAAAAAAAATAAAAAAAAATAGTGCTGTTATTGCGTTAATAATGATGCTGTGTTTTTTTCTTCTTACTTTCCTTTTTTTATTGCTTTCTCTGTTGCATGAGCTACTTGTCAATTTAAATGTTATTAGAATTGTTGCTGTTTGATATTTTCGGCTCTTTATTGCCGCTTTTAATTTTATAACGAAAGAATTTTTCTTAAATTGTTTTCCTCCCTGTATGCGAACGAGAGAAATGTGCAAACTTTAATCCGAAAATGGGATATATGTTGAGACCTAAGCTTGCGACTAGCGCCAGGACCGTTATATTCATTTTTTTTTTTTTGTTTTTTCATTATTTCTTTTCCCCTTGCATCGCATTTTTACCATCGCGTATAATTCATTTCGTGCAGGAGAGAGGGTTGAAAAGCAAACAAATAGAGTACACTGTCGAAAATGAAGTATGTTTGCTTTTGTTGTAATGCGTTATATATATTGAATGCGATCCACGCCATCGTTCGATTTGACTTGGATGCAAATGCTTGATGCCTGGGAAAATTTCTGAAAATTTTTAATTTTCGAAAATATCAGAAAATCCGAAAGAAATTACTTGTCCTGGCTTAGCTTAAGCTGAGACTGGCGTTCGATCGAAACTAAACGACTTGAGACATCAGTGAATTGATTGGCTTTGCATGTAAAAGGAACCCAGCCTAAGTCTCATATATACAAGCTTGCCTATGTTCTTATACGTACACATTTTCTTGTATTAATCGATATCATCTAAGTCGGTTTTTAGAATATTCGTGCAACAAGAAGCTTGAACTATTTCCGTAAATGAAAACAAATCTTTGATTTTGCAGAGCAATGAAAACCTTATTTACCAGTGATCGGTTTACGGATTAGGCAGTGCTACAGCGACACAAGATAATAGCCAACCGCGGCAGCAATGGCGAACTTCTTGCGACCGTCGAAAATACTTTTCATAGAACATGACGGAGATATGCCAAAGGAATAACAATATGGAGAAAAGCACAAATAGGAACTTTTATGTCAATTATATTACTTGGCAGTGCCCATCACAACACTTCAGGAGAGCAAACATAAATTCGAAGCTTACTTAACGCCAAAGGATAACACCACCACATTTGACTTCTATAAATTCGACAGAATCGAATCAAGCGACGATGAAAGGGTCGATGAACTGATGACACGCTTGCCCCTACAAGCCAAAACTTGGGAATTTCGTAGACTAATCGATAGCATTTTAAATGACAAACTCATCGTAGCTATTAAGAGTGATGCAGTTCGTTCAAAGCGCCTTTCGAATGACATCACGCTCGAGGAACCGGTTCAGACATGCCAAGTCACTGAACAAGCACAAAAGTACACATCAGTTCGCGTAAATATTTGAAAAAAGGTGAAAAATTTGACATGCATTCAGTACGAAATGTGTACAAAATTTCGAGGTTAGAGACGAAAAGAACAAAATACTTGCCACTGTTGGTGGCAGTGAGTTTAATGGTAACGGATAAAAGCAGCACATAAGAACAGTTGGTCGCTTTAATGAAACAATTTTGATAAACGACAAACAGTACAACGTGAACTCGGTTCACTGGTGCACAATGCAACGTTTTGTCTAAAAAAGTAGCCAAAGTTACTCAGGCCCCGATTCAACCGTGCAACCTTAAACATCTCATAGCATTCGACGATAACAAACTAAAGATAATTAATTGGCGAAGCTATGCTAAAGTGTAAAGTAACAGTAGTGGAAACCAATACCAGTGGATTGTGACATTGTCCCAACATGCAGTGTCCAAACTCGCTAAGCGTTAAACTTGACTTGTAAAGTGAATATACTAGATATTGATCCCGCTCTATTTTCTCTAAGGTCTAGGTGGCATAATAAAAGGATTAACAATCCATGCCACCATCTCTGTTTACCTCGGCGAATATCACACAAAATCAGATCAAGGGTGCAAAACGAATTGAACCGTATGGTTAGGTTAGATGATCAAACGATGCCATCACCCAGTGAGTGCATTTGAGACAATAGTAGTACGAATGCAAGGAGTCGCATATTTCACGTTCCTAAATTGTGTGAAACGATTTTGGCAAACACTGGCAACGAAGCGCACACATGCAATTCGCACATTTAGCACTCTGTGGAAACGGTATTGCTATAAAAGATTACCCTTCGGAATTGGTTCAACTCCTGAAATATTCCAAATTAATTTCAAATCTTTTCTATGCTAAAATAGTGATGGACGCTGGACGCTGGACGCTATCCTCATTTATGCTATAATTTTAGAAGAACTAGACCCAACTACTAAGCAAATACTACAGATTATCAAGAATAATGAGTTCAAATTAAACAAAGACAAATGTGTGCTTGAGAAGAACCAAATGAAATTCTTAGGACTCACAATTGGCGACAAAGGGACGTCCATAGACCCAGGGAAAGTGAAAACCATTAAATGACTTAAGCCACCGACGAATACAAAGCACCTACAAAGGCTGATAGCTAAAATACTTATCTAAGCAAACTGATAAGAAAATTTTTAACTATTACTCCACTACGAGAATAACCTTTGAAGAAGACACGCTTTTCATAGAATCAACGTCAACAACAGGCATTCGATAAAATTTTAAAAGACATATTCAAACCGCCAGTGCTCAAATTATAGGCTGTCAATGAAGACATCAAAATTCAAGCAGACACACGCGCATGCACTGGGAGCAGTCCTCCAGTCCCCCAGCCAGTCCCATATACATCTAAATCAGTAACTGCTACCTAAAGTCGTTACTCACAACTGGAAAAAAAGAGAGTTTGAATACGAGTTTCGTCAGTTTCATGAATATATATACATGGGGAGAGATATACATGGGGAGAAAATACCATAATCGAAACAGATCACAAACCCTTACAATCAATTTTTATTAAACCGATTAAAAAACTATATGCATACAAATCTCCCACAAGATTGCAACAAACTAGACGTAAGTCTTCCAACACACAACTTAATAAATCGTGTACATATCTGGTCTTAATTTATTCTTGGCCGATCCATTAAGCTGTGATTGCACGTCTTCACGTAACATGGAATAAAAAGAAACAGAAGATACCGATGTGCAGATGCAAACCGTTCTCGCAATATGTGATCAAGATCTAAGTAAACCGAAGTCCTACACTGCATGCGAATAACTGATTGCTTGCATAAGAAACAGTTGGCCATCATCTAAAGATCTATTGTCAGAAAACTTAAAAGAACACAGGAGCTATAAGGACGAATTAAAGGTTGACGAGCAACTTGGCAGAATACTCAAATCGGCTAAAGTATTTATTTCGTCTAAGATAAGATCAGAAATTTTAAGAAAGGAGCATAACGGGCACTTGACCCGTGACTTGAATCGTGACATTTTCAATTTTATTAAAAAAATCTGCTATCTGTCAAGCTCGCAAGCGCACTAACAATAACTTAACAATCGGTCAAAAGGAAATTCCTTCATATGGCTTTAATATCGCCGCAACCGATGTATTTCATCTTCAAGCAGACGATGGATAGCGTTTCAGCTCATTTCAAATTTAGCAAACTGAAATATACGTCTGATAATGGACCTCAATTCTCAAGGGCTGAATTTAAAGAATTTGTAACTAAATGGATACTCAACTGTACAATAAGTTCTCCATATCACTGGCGTGAAAAGGGTTTAGCAAAGAGAGCCGTTAGTTAGTTTAGCATAAAGAACCGTCCAAATAGCGGAAAATGTAATCTCGGGAAGTCTTCCCATGATGGCAGCGATATGCACTTAGGCTATTGATTTATACGAATACGGTCAGAGGCAACATAACCATTTTGATTCTGTCTCTCTTCCTGCTACTACTAGTACTTCAACTAAGTGACAGTGTCGGTTTGTCGCTAATGTTGGAACTGTCAAAAGCTTCTATCCATATCTTATAATAAGTAATGATTCAAATCCGATTACCGAACCGATAGCATTATGCTGTATAACTGCAAAGGATGGTTTTCCATATGGAGGTTACTGGTAGGAAACTATTCGATCTACTTTTGGAGAAATGAGAAAATACCAAGTCTATAGAAGTATTGCGGAAGTGATCTAAGAAAAAGGGAATAATTTTTTTGCGAAAGCTGTGGCTCCGTTCTTTTTATACCCATCACCGAAGAATGAGGGGTATACGCGTTTGGTCACGACGTTTGCAACGCCCAGAAGAAGTATCACAGACCCTACAAAGTATATATATTCTTGATCGGCGTCAAATTCTAAATCGATTTAAGCATATGCGTCTGTCCGTCTGTGTAAAGTCTGTTCTAAACGTTCTCCTTGCCGCACAAATGAAGTTATCGACCTTAAATTTGGCAGAAACATTGGAAGTTCTTACACGTGCTGCTGTAGTTTTGCAATATAAAAATGGGAAAAATTTATCACGCTAACCCAATATTATAGTGTAGTGAACTTGAACTGTTTTTTCAATACCTTTATAACGCGCAAGAACAAGCTTCAAAAACTCCATAAAGTATAGAAATTGTTGACCAGTTAAAAATTTGGAATTCACCCGAACATGTCCGCTTGTTCGGCTGTCGATCTGTCTGTTTGCGCAACTGTGTAGTATTTGTGGTAAACATTCTCCCGTTAGCGAAAATGAAGACGTCGCCTAAAAATTTGCAAACAAAATTTGGAACTGACTTAATCTTTTCAAAGCATACACCTACAACACCCACCAAAAACTTTTATTTTGAAAATAGAAAAGATCAACTGCGCTCACAACATATTATAGACCATGAAAATTGTACTTCTTGTGTTTTTGTTTTTTTTGGGGGGTGAAACGTGATGGGTATAAAAGATTCGGTTCCGACCGAACTAAACTTTCTTACTTGTTTAAATTATATAAAAAATTTGTAAATGTCTCAACATATGTACACTTGTTTTTACACACGAATTTATTGCAACAAATTGATTCGAGAAAATCAATCACAATTTCGCGATTATAAAGTATCGCTATCCGTTAAGGAGAATAAGCATTCAATATCTACAATGATGCGATTTGGAAAAAAAGAGGACGTACCGGTCAACGCAGTTAATGAAAGAACTAAAAACAGCTGGTTTAGCAGAGCAAATTGATTGAGAGAAAATTTTATTTCCTGTTACAGAAGTGATTGATAGTTGAAAAATTTGTACTTAAAAGCATCGAAAAAGTACAAAAAGTATGTAAAGAGCACAAAGATGAGAGAGAGAGAGAGAGAGAACCAATTCATTTTAATTTGAAACCTGACTTGAGTGTCTTCTTAATAGTATTAATTACTGTTTCATCATCGATAGGTGTAACAATCGAAGAACTGCAATGATAATGAGAGCAGAAAAACCAGAACGCTTTAAGTAGCAAGTAAGAAAATGATATTCGGATGTGATCGAATTTCTTATACCCATCACCGTTTGTCTATTTTGTACCTATTGTAGCTTATGAGCAACGGGTAAGATAGAGGGAAAGCAAAAGTGCTCATTGTTTTTGTTACATAGGCGTATGGGCGCAGTAGGTGTGTTCTTTGAAAACTTTGGCTCATTTTCAAATTTTTTTGCACATTTGTACGCGATATCTTCATTTTTGCAAATGGGAGAATATTTACCATAGATACTAAGCAGTTGCGCAGACGCATAAATGGACACATGAACAGACAGGCATGCTTAGGAGCATTCCGAATTTGGAATTCGGTAAGAATTTGTATACTTTGTGGAGTTTTGTAAGCTTGCTGCCGCGTCTTATAAAGCTATTGAGAAAAATATGAAATTATGACACACTACGACACTGAGAAGGTGTGGTCAATTTTTTCCGGTTTCGGGCAGATACTATAGCATCGCCCATGGAATATACATTTAAATTTTTGTACATTTATTTGCTTTAGTTCAAGAGTAATAAGCAAAAAACTAATTTTTCATTCCCTTTGAAAAACAGAGGTGTTCACAGTTTACGTGGTGCTGTGGGCGTGTCCTTTGAATGTTTACAACAGATATTGCACAAACGGCAGGACGGGCAGACATACTTAAACCGATTTAGGATTTGATGGTGATCAAGAATATATATACAATATGTGGTCTCTGGAGCTTCCTTCCGGGCGTTGCAAACGTTTTGACAAAATGAATATACCCCTCATCCTTCGATGATGGATATAATAAGAGAAAGATTACGAATTGCAAGCAAGAGACAAACGCAAATATGCACAAAAATTGCGTTGTTTAGTTATAAGGGAAAAAGAGGCAGCATATATTTTTGCAATTAAGAATTCTCCCTTTCGCAATTATATTAAATAAGCGGAATGTAATATATAAGCAGAAGCAATGAATGGCAAACAGCTGAAGGCAATTGTGAATAGCTGCCACATACAATGGGAAACTCTTGACATTATGTCTGTGAAGTGAGTGCATGTTTAGTACGATACGCAGAGTCCGAAGTTAACTCCTCTTTTTTTTTTGTTTTTTTAATATTTTACATGTTTTGGGAAAAGAGAGAATCAATGGCATCTTGACATATTTATATATATTTTTTATCTATTTTCACATTTTACAGTAAACAAGAATGGTTTTGTTTATGGCAAACGACAAATTTTCCCTGCATTTTATTACCTATGTTTTTCAAAAGAATAACAAATAAATTAAGCCAACGCATACAACGCCAATAATTTCAATATCAGAAGATGTTTACGAATCTGCTCATACAAATGTCAACTATGTTGAGTATTTAAATAAATAAATAAATAAATAAAACATATATATCTATATATATGCAATATATGTATGTAATATATATATATATATATATATATATAGATATGTATATAAATAATAGGAAAATTGTATGTTCATGGGTTGAGAAACTTCATTACTGATCGATTGTTGTTGCATCAGCTGATGAGGTAAATTTTAGTTTTAACCTCCACGTCAGCTGTAAGAAGCGTGTTTGCATTTTGAAGCAGGGTGACGAGTGAATGGTTGTTATTCTTGAACATTGCAACTGTCAACTGTCACGTACGGCGAGTTAGGCAAAATGTGAGACGATGAACAGACCATAAGCAGCATATAACTCGTAATTATTCGAATTATCTGACTCTGACTATTAGTAAAGATTTCCATTCTGTCGCGCTGGATATTGTGCCCACGTTCGCCCACGATCGAAGTACGCATACAGCTGCTATAAATAAATTTTCGAAAATAAGCGCGAATGTCGTTCGCCAATTTCATCGGGGACCGTGGACTCTCAAGTTTCCGAATTGTCAATACCTTCTCTTCACACCACTTACATTGTTTGTAGCTTATCTCTACGTTCCTATTTCATATGCTAAAGTGGCGGTAAAATATTTTTCAAAAAAGAAAACATATAGTGCTCCAAGTATCCTTAAAAAAAAAAATAAATAAAATAAATAAACAAAGAGAAGAGAAGAGAAACTCGTAACGGTTACTGCAAGTGAGATATTTTTTTCGTGTTGCTTAATTTTTTAGCAATATATTCTCTGCACATAAATATCGAATATTTGAGAGCACGTGTCATACACATATTTACAGTAATCTTAGCGCCACTGTTAAGTGAGTATGCGACAAAAAAAGCATAAAATTGAACGACAGAGACAGAGAGTAGTAAATGCAAAAAGAAAAACAACATTCAACATTCATATAATCTTAGCTGAGTGGAATTACATAAATATTATACATATACATATATATATATACATATATATATATATATATACACGGAAAAACTATTGCTCCATAGTTTTCATAAAATTATACAAAGCTTACGTATCTGCTAGAATAGTGAGTGCATAAAGGAAAAAAGTGGAGAGAAAAAAAAAAGAAGAGTACGATTAAAAATAAAGAGACAGAAGAAGTTGTCGCCTTCCTACAACATATTATATATCTTTATCTTTAATTATTTGCTTCAAGTTGTTTACATCTTTTTTTTTTCATATGTGCATGTATATGTGCGTATATATATATATATATATACATATATTACTTTCAGAAGCATAAATTTTCTAGATTTAAACTTTTCACCTAAGGATTGTAAACTATAATATAATTTCGGTTTTCGTTTCATTCGCTTTTGATTCATTGTACGAAATTTCTCGTTTCTACTTTATTTTTCCGTTTTTCCCGTTCCTTTTGTACCTCCCCTAATGAATTTTATTTTATTTTGTTTTCTTTTTACTTTTTTTTTTTTGAATAATGCGAACATCCCCGTTTTCAGATACATGAATGTGTGCATTTATAAGTGTGTGTGTATGTGCGCGTTTGGGTAATTTAAAAATTTTTTGTAGTTTCTCGTATGATGTACCTATGTTAATGTGCTATTATATCTTACTCATAGACACGTACATATATATATATATATATGCACTGTACATAACATATGTACATACATAATTTTCTATATGGGCATAATTTTGGAAGACCTTAATAGGCGACCCCAAAAATGATCATAATAATTCGTTGTACTTTTTTGTGTCGACCATACTCTGCTCTATCATTCTCTGAAGTCTAAAAAGTTTAACTTTAAAATTAATGACACAGAGACCAAGCACACATGTCGTTCGTTACATATGAACAGAAAGACGTACATACACGCATATATATTTATACATATATATATATATGTATATATATATATATATATATATATGTATATATATATATATATATATGTATATATATATATATATCTACGTCGTTTTTGGTTATAAATGTTAGTCAGAGAGCATTTGCTTAACATTACTCTTTGATTATAATTTTAAAATTCTATATATTTCTATATAAAATATATACAATACGTACATATATGGTTATACATGTATATATATATATATATATATATATGTATGTAAGTGTGTATATTTATATATAAATACTTACATAAGTATATTGAAGTGCGTGTATGTGCTAAAATTTGCTTAAATTTACATACATACACTTATATGCATATATGTATATATATATATATATATATATATATATATATGTATATGTATATATTTATTTGCATATTCATATATATAATATATGTGTATATATGTCTATAAAAACATAGTCAAATTTACAGGCAAATAATTCCATATGTACAACCTGATGTTCACAAGTATATGTAAATTAATTCTACACAAGTACACAATCACACTTATACACGCACACACACGAATACATACATGTACTTATGCCTATAAATCCACATACAATAATAATATCAAATTCGTTTTTGATGTATGTACATTTTACATACAAAATAAAAAAAAAAATTTTTTTGTCTTCATCTGCCTTTTGGCTTCGGTTGGCTTGGTTACCCTATAAAATGCAATACCCTGCTATATTATATCGAATTTAATGAATATACATTCATTTATTTTTTATGTGTACCGTACATGTCTGCTTAATTAAAACGAATTTCACTCGATAAGGGTAGATTTTTTGTTTTTGTTGTTGTTGTACCTTTCTTCCACTTTTCCCCTTATTCCAAAGGACTTTCTTTCGCTTTGCCATTTATCGATAAACTTTTGCGTTTTGGTCAAGTGTGAAATAAGATTAATGCTCTCATTTCTCTTAACTATATATAGTATAGATAAATGTATTGCTTTCTTATTTAAAAAAATTCTATATAAAATATTTAATTTAACATTTGCTGAAGAACGCAGATTAGAAACATGTTACATCACATAGAAAATGAAAGCATTGCATATCTATTGTACCTAAAGGCAATTTATTGCATATCATATCTTAATATACACAAAGCTTAGCATATTGACTACGGCGTATGAGTAATATGTCGATAGAAAGTGCATAGAGAAAAAAGTCTCACCAAATATTAGTATTATACATAATAAATATAGAGGACGGATTGACTTTGATAAACGCATCCGAATTGCCTCTAAACAAGCCAGATATTCTTAGTTATTCACCAACAAACAGTCGTTTACTTTTCTATTTTATAATTACTACGAAGAGGGAAGACTGTCCGCGTGTTATTGCTGAAAAACGTGGAGGTTTTCTTCAAAAATATGAATCTAAGGTTTTTTTGGCCTGCAATTATTGCTATGGATGAAGAACACTTCTATTACTAGCACAAGACCAAGAACCGAAACCTAACACTTCACAACAAAAAATTGCTCCATTGCGTGAAAAAGGTACATATACCTTGTTCAAGGCCGACTTTCATTTTTCTATTCCAGTTTTTATGACTTTGATAGCGCCAGCCATCGACAGGGTGTGATGAGCCAAACGAAAATCGCATGCTTTGTGTGACCACCATTATGAACAATAATTTCAAGCGTATTGCAGTCGATATTTTCGTGCTGGAAGATGGGAGAAGAGTTTTAAATTTTATTAAATGCCTATAAGTTAGCTTGAGATTAAGTTTCCGTGAACATACGCTTACTAGGAGAAATCGTCACACGGCAATATTTTTAGAAATTATTTCGAAAAGGAAATGACAACAAGAGAAAATATCTGCTTGATATCAGGTGAACAAAGTTATGATCTCTTCCTCGATGATAAGACTCTTCCGAAATTTGGTACCATTTTTTATATTGCTTTCTAAGGTAAGTCACGTTACGTTATTCGTTTTTCTTTCACAGTTCGCAGCCTTTCCTTCGTAAGAATGCAAAAAATTAGTTTACTCCCATGCTGATGTACGGAATTCACCAGTCAGTCGCCTCTTATGTAAATCGCATAACTGATGAAACGCATTGATATGAAAAACCTGCTGGATTTTATTGAGACCAGAGTATCCTAATTTTGAATAAGAAGGCGGTGCTGCATATACTTTGAAAGCCAAGGCGCCTTAAAGTCCCTAAGAGGGCGAAGGATAACATCCAGGCTGGTGTTGCAGTGACTTTAAACACTAAATGAGCTAAGCAGGCACAATGATGTGCATCTCATTTGGGTGTCTGGACATTCGGGTGTTGAGGGCAACAAAAGGGCTGGCTGTCTAGCTAACCGGGGAGTCCGAGGCGCTTTGGTAGGTCTTGAACTATTCTGTGGCATACCAGGAAGTCACAATACCAAGCTGGTATCGCAATCGGAACAGAATAAAGCGGACTGCCGATGGAAACAATGTACAGGACAACGGCAGGTGAAAAGGTTCATAAAATGTTCCGGCAGGGTGCACAAACTACTCGAATTAGGAAGAAGCGACCTACGTTTAGTCACTGGCTTCTACACGGGCTCTCCCTCGGCTTCCCCCTCAGGTACCATCTGAAAAGCATGGGCATGTTTGCTATCGTTTCATGCGGATTCTGCCAAGGGGCGAGTGGAACGTCCTATCATATTCTATGTGAATGCGAGGCTATCTGCAAAATCAGACACCGCGTGTTTGGCGAGCTTTTCATTACGCCCGACACGGTATGATTCATAAAAATTCTAAAACTGGAGGGCTAATAGAAGGGGCTCATACAATAGATTTTCTAGGTCGCGGTCCGCCTTGCTCATGTAATTAATTATAATAATCCTAATTTTGACAGAGGTTGAAGAGGTTGAACGGTTGTAATGTGTCACAAAATTGGTACTTCATTGCTAAAGTCTGCTTAACATCCCATGTTCAGATGTCACAAATTTGATAAAAAAAAGCAAATTTGTCTTTTCAACTAACGACGACTTCTTCTTCTCGTTTCAGCCAAAGTTTGCAACTGTTCGTTAACATCAGTAGTTACATATTTACAGACTCTTAATACACTAAACTTATCGGTCTCATTGAACAAAGTCCTCATCTCTTTAACATAAACAAATAAATATATAACCAAGAATTAATTATTTATCTATAATTCG
The DNA here is from genome assembly GCA_000688715.1 of Glossina pallidipes. Classification (NCBI taxonomy): domain Eukaryota; kingdom Metazoa; phylum Arthropoda; class Insecta; order Diptera; family Glossinidae; genus Glossina; species Glossina pallidipes. The sequence continues at coordinate 670,321 of KK499784.1, forward strand.
AACGAATAAATCACACATCTTATTGGCTTAGTCCATTTAAACTCAATATCCAAAAAAAAAAAAAAAAATCTGGATTTATAAAAATTTCTGTTAATAAATAAATATAACAAGTAAGAAAGGCACATTCGACGAGGACCGAATCTCGCATACCCGCCACTATGTTTTTCGCATTCTACTCTCCAAGTTCTTTTATTTGATACCCATATCGCTGGTATTATTAAGAAAAAATTAATCCACCACGTCCTGGTGTATTATATTCATTTCAAAATTAACCCATTTTTAGGCAGATAATATATCTTCATTTGAGGAGTGTACAAAATAGTTTTAAACATTTTGTTAAGCATTAAACCTCAAAAAAGTGAGAAAAATTAAATTTAATTACTTGTAACTTTGCGTGGGCACAGCCGATTAGTTCCGTTTTTGGACCTAGAGAGTAAAGTGTCTCGCAAAGCAAATGTGGAAAGTTTCAACCGTTTAACTTTAATAGTTTCCGAATAACGAGCAAAAATCCAAAAATTGTTGTTAGATAAAACCAAGTTACATTCAGTTTACGCTCCACAGCTCACTCCTGCTCTGACCAATTTAGGCCGTTTTTAATACCAACCGGCATGCAGAAGCTTCGAATGTTTCTACCAAATTTGAAGTTGATATCTTCATTTTTGCGACCAGGAGAGTGCCAATAACACACACAACACAGACGGACAGACATGGCTAATTCAATTCAGGATTTCACGCTGATCAAGAATATATAAATACTTTATAGGGTGAATGAAGCTTCCTTTCGGATGTTACATGTATTATGGAAAAACCACAAAATGAGTATACCCCCACCTTACAGTGGCGGTTACAAAAATCGATTGCGGAGACGTTCTTTTGCTAGAAACAAATATATATGAAAGGAGAAGAGATTTTTACAGGACTTTTGGCCAACAACCGAAATTGTCGTGTCATCTAGAGATGGGAAGGAGCTTCAACATTCGCTAAATAAAGGATTTTAGCAACAGACCAGAGCACAGTTGAAATGTCTAATTCAAGTCGCAGTAATATGCAGCCAGCTCCGTCGTGCAATCTGGCTCGCGATAACTTCTATGAATATCAGGTTTAAAAATGCAAATAAATGTTTTATATAAAGTGATGCCTATCGTTAGCTACACATTTTTGCTGTTGTTCTGACAGAATATGAAATCCGCAACAAAGGAATAGCGGGTTTGAGATTATCCACGCATGCACCCACTTTGTGATTGCTGTCAAAAGAAACGTTGCGCAGACATACTGTGGTAAGGCACTGATAGCAGTTGCTATTAATGAAATAAAGTAAAGTGCGACGAATACAGTCGAGTTGATAGTACTTTTCAATTTAGTAACGATGCTAACGTTTCCCGAACGGACTTTGTAAGATGAGTCCGAGTGCCGTCATAATGAAGGATTAGCCTGCAATACCTTACCGCATAACGCAGCCATTCGTCTTTTATGATCGATGCAATTGCATCAGTTGTTATTGGCAGCGATGCTTAGCGGCAGTTTGGTTGAGTTGATGAGGACACCAAGAACATTGGAGTTTTGAAAATTTTATCAAGTCCCTTCTTCACCCCACTACCTACGTCTTAATTATAGCTTTGTTCGATTTAAGCACGATAAATAGCACCTCCGTGTTGGAGTTCACCACCACCCACTTGAAGCTCTCAAAGTTCTGAAAGCTGTCTACCCTTCGGGTTGTGACAATTTACAAACGTTTACAGATGATGCAATGCCATCTGCCAGAAGAATCGCAAATGAATTGTTTATATATCTGGTAAGTTCTTTTGGCACTCACTTAGCAGTTTCTGTGGACAAAGTGCAGAGTCTTTGGAAATAAAATCCACAATCCACGATACACACTACGAATCCAATTAAGCGATATTGGGAGGAAATGTAATGAAGAAGTCATATGCAAAAAAAAAAAAGAAAAAACAAAAATATATCCTCGGAGGAGTACAGATATCTCTGTGTGTTTAACGTCTGCACCTGACATGAAGTCTTAAACAGACGGGTTGCCTACAACCATCGGCAATCGAATTAAGTTGATTGACGACGGAGGAGTACAGATGTGTGACAGGGGGTTAACGTAGGTACCTGCCGTTGAGGCTTAACCCTACGGTGCCCGACGGCACACGGAGTGAAAGCGTCACTCACGCCCCGCTGGGAGCAGGGAGGCTCCCAAGCAGTTCCAGATCAAGGACATGTGTATGGCATGCCCTTCCCTCTGACGGGGGCGAGGCCTATCTAACACCTCAAATATTTAACGTTCCCGCGATTTTGGGAGCAACCACAGCCACCACGAAACTCCCCGAAGGGCCGTTCCCAGCAGCCAGGTAGAAGACCCATACCTACGAGGATTCTGTTGCATGAAAAACTGCAGCCAGCAATTCCTCGCAGAGTGTATCCTCTGGGCAACCTGACCCCCGTGGTACCTTAATTGACGGAGGAGTACATTAGGAATTCAAAATATTTTGTCATACTTTGTGGTCGATGGATGGATAGGATTTCTGCATTGATTGTAAAGTAGACTTTTACTGGGCCTTAGAATAATATCCCTTATACGTTAAAAGTCATCGTCCAGTTATATGAGATAGGATTGGAAAAATGCTTCATCCGATTCAGAGAAATAAATTCAAAGACTAAATCTTAAAGCATTAGCATCCGAGGTTGTCGGCTTTTGAAGATTATAATTCGCTTTCATATAACGCTTTGTTCACAATGAACAAAAACTTATATAATTTGATATATTTGTCTTGCCTTTTATTCGACTTTCTTCTTTATTTGTTTACTTCTTGATGCAAACGCATTCTTATACTAATTGTTGCAAGTCTCCTCTTTCATTGCAAGTAAATATTTACATTGTGAGAAGTGAAGCGAGAGTCTAATAAACGAATTCATACAAATAGGCTATGGGCGGCATGTCCCGCCTATGCAAACGAAATGGCTCATTGGAGCGATGGTGGTGGTCCTCGAAAATTCCATAGAAAAGTTGACTGTTGAAATGAAAAAAAAAAAACGACTTCTTCAAGGCGCTAAATTTGACACTCAAAGTGCGCAGAAAGAAGTTTCGTTGCATGCGGAAAATTACAAGGAAAAGAAGAAAAACACCAATCACTCCACTGTTACAGTTGTAATGGATTTGGGCACATTTCTAGAAATTGGCAAAACAAAACTAACAACAAGACGAAAACACTTATTGCGTCGAGTGTGAATACGGTTGGCAATAACTTGTACGGCATTGACAGTGAAGCACAAATAAAGGGAAATAAAGTTTTCGTTACTGGAAAAGAAATTGGTCTACGGCACACAGAAGAATTGGGGCACATTTGTGATAAAAGTTGAAATGAAGTAAACTAATCTTCTCTGGGTATTCATTTCGACAATCAAGGCAAAGAGCCTTGAGCCTTGAAAGAGCCTTAAAAGTAAACAAACGGGGAAGCAATTTGCTTAATATGCTTAGTATTAACAAACTTTCTGACACGCGATTCTTAATCACATTTGTAGATGACTTTTCCAGAAAATGATCAGATTTCCTTGAAAAATTTGCTCGAATTGAAGAAAATGGCGGAGCAAGCATTCAACAAATATAAAAATCGTAAGAACGAACAAAGGACGTAAGAATATATCGTATTTTTTAGATTATACGACGCACCGGACGATAAGACGTACTTCGAAGATGATTTTTAAAAGAATTTAACTTTTCGTTCAACATTTTTATTCATTGTTAAAATAACTCGCACTGGCAATATGAAGTTCATCTTCACTCTCACTCATCTCGTTAACGTCACCGTTCGTATTATTTTCATTGCGAACTGAAGACATACCTCAAAGTTAGATACGATTTATTGAAAGAATATTTTTTATAATACTTTCGGACCATAAGACGTACGCAAAAAACATTTAAGTCCATTTTTCAATGCGGAAGGGTGCGTCTTATGGCCAGAAAAATACGCTAAACAAAAATTTTGAGCGTTTCTTAAAGGACAACGGAGTGATTCATTAAAAAACGTGCTGAATACCGGCGCCCAGAATACAGCGGAAAAGATAAAACAAATGTTAATAGAACATGTTAGGTGTATGCTCATTATTTGCTGTCTTGATTATCGCTTTATGACTGAAGCTGGCACCATAGCCTGTTGCTTAATCAACAGAGACGCTTGCGGTGGTGAAAAGAAATTTCCTGAAGAAATTTGTTCCAGGAGAAGGAGAAGGAGTCGACTTTAATGAAACCTTCACTCCAGTTACCAGATATGATTCAATACGGCATTTATTGGCGTTGACTGTCAAATACAGAAGAAAGAATAACAAGTAAATTAAGCCAACGCATACAATGCCAATAATTTCAATATCAGAAGATGTTTACGAATCTGCTCATACAAATGTCAACTATGTTGAGTATTTAAATAAATAAATAAAATATATATATATATATATATTTATATATATATACATATATTACATACATACATATATAATAGGAAAAATGTACGTTCCTTGGGTTGAGAAACTTCATTACTGATCGATTGTTGTTGCGTCAGCTGATGAGGTAAAATTGGCGTTGACTGTCAAACACAGCATTTATATACACAACAAACGGACGCAGTTGGTGCACACTTGGACGATGCGCTGAACGCGACGGTAGATATGCAGCAACCTGAAATGTTCGATAATGGCTCCAAAAAGATTTGCAAGTTGCATAAATCCATCTATAGCTTGAAGCAATCAGGACTTGCTTGGAGTGAAACCATTAAAAGCGAAGTGTTTAAAATGCGTCTGGTAAGAGGTCAAGTTACGTCGACGGCGTTGTAGTTTTTTCAAACAACTTGAAATGTATTGAATCGCTGAAAACCAAGCTCGCCAGAAAGTTTAAAATCAAAAATATGGAAGAGGTGTCTACGGTGCTTTGAACAAAAATCACCAGAAGTACAGATGCCATCAAAATCGATCAGTCACGTTACATAGCAGATATCATGATACGTTTCGGAATGAGCGAATGTAACCCAAGTTCGACTCACATGGACTGCGATCAGAAATTGTCAGCCAGTAGGTGTGCAAAAGGTGCAGAAAGTAAACAGCAGATGTCCAAGACTACATATATGTATACGACCAGATGCTTGCTCTTTGTTGCACAAATTAGTCGACCAGACATTTGTTACGCAGTTCATTTGCTTAGTCGATATGGAAACACCTCTGGTAAGCAATGAAACGCGTAACAGGTGATTGAAGGGCGCAATCGACAAAGGCATTGTGTACAGAAAGCAAAAGGAAGACAATGTTAAAGGCTACTGTGATGCTGACTGCGTCGGGGACGTTAACGACAAAAAAGGAATGGACGGAGAGAAGGAAGGAAGGCAAAATAGGAGTCGCATGACAATTGATGACACATAAATATAGTACAGACCAAAGTATACTAGAAGGTCAGCATTTAATTAAGAGAGAAATAAGAACCATTCACTTCTGTGCTATCATCTACTCTTGGCTTACGACTTGTTATGTTGATATATGGCGAACCGTTTACAACTGTAGGTAAAAACTGGAAATCGAGATGATCTCATCAATGGATGTATGGAATGCACTCCCAGTCCTGTTTAATATTTTTTCCTTTCGCATTCGCCACTTTCTCCTAAGTCCGTATTTATGGTAAGTACAACATACTCGTTTGTTGTTTTTACCAATATTCATATGTCCATTCAAGCCTGCCAGGCATAGGTCATAGTCCTAAAGTCGCTTGCTGCAATAGAGAGAAGTGAAGGTAGACCAGGAAAACCTACACTTCCGAGCTTGGACATAGAGGGCGCGGAAAAGGTGAATACCGCGTTCATTTTGATCCCTAGTTATTTCTGGTTAAAAGATCATAAGATTCGTAAGGCCATGAAACAATCGTATGTCAAGGGCTCTATGATATTAACGAAAGGCGTTTTAAAAACCTAAGAGACCTGAATAGAGTGTTACTGTATGTGGTTATCCTTACGCGTGCTATTTATTGACAACATAACTATTATTATCTAAAAAAGAAAATTTTTATAATGAGGAGGATGATGAAAAAGCATGCCGACGCTGAGGGGTGATGATGAGGTGAAATGATAAGTTGCGAGACAGAGATAGCGGCACAAGCAGTGTGATGGAATAAAAGAGAGAGAGAGAGAGAAGCAAAACGAAATAGAAAGAGACAGAAATTGATTCAAAAAGGGAGTTGTTTGTGCAATTAAAAGAGGGCTAAGGTAGGCAAACCATTAAGCGTCTGTATGAGCGAATATATTATAAATTTCATAAACTAAACGAAACCGACGAAAAATATACATACACACACTTGCAGTTCCACTGCAATTAATGCATATCAACATGTATATACGTATTTATAGAAAATATAACGGTAAATATTTTATAATATGCGAGTTTCTATGCATATATCTGTACGCATATATATTGTATATATGTATAAGCGGCACCGCCAAGGGAATTGAATTGTAAAGTTAAGACCAGTACATACACGAAAATTGGTATATACACCAATATAACTGAGTAGGTAGGTACATATATATGGGGCTTCAATAAACGGCAACGGCTTAATATTATCATACACTTTGTATATACATACCTGACAGAATCTAATGAAGTTGTCTACAATTATCGATTTATCGTTGAGTGTCATTTGACCGGTGAAACGCACTCCCAACTGACGTAGATTATCTTTCTTTTTGGGTGGCAATTTGTTCATATGCTGGAAGATGCCCTCCTCAATTTTATGCGAGGAATGTACATCGAAATTCTCTTTAATGGCGAACGTGGCTAATGGTTTAGGCGCGGTTGATGCTGCTGCCGCTGGAACGGCAGCCGGAGATGATGCTGCCGCGGCATTGCCATTAACGCTTATCATTGAGAAATCGGCGTGTCCGGTGGCGGTGCCGTTGGTGCCACCTTCGGAGGAGGTATTCGAATTGGAAGCATTGAGATGAGAATTCGGATAAGTTAATGAAGACAATTCCATGGAAGATTCATTTGAGTTGGAGCTATGCGCCGAAGTGACGGTGGCGTTGGTCATATGTTGCAAATCGAATATTGTATGTTTTGAATCGTGATCATAGACATCTATGGCCATGGGTGTGGGGGCAGATGTGGCGACGGAAGACAATAAGGCGGCGCTTTTACGCGAGGAACGTGAGGCTTTATGTGTGGTACTGCTATCGAGGTCTATAAGACTGGCATTGACAGCAACGGCGGAAACAGCGGAAACTGCAGATTCGTGCTTAGTTCCCACAGCATTTGTAGCATGCGCACTACTGCTGCTATTGCCGCTGTTTGAAGCGCCTTGAACCTGAGGATCATGGCTACCGTCATGATAGTCATTTGAATGACGTAAATATTTCAAAAACTCAAAAGAACCATCAAAATGTTGCGCACCGGCAACCGGATGGTTGGGATGCGTTGATGATAGCTGTTGAGCAACATGGTGATGTGGATTATGTGCTGCAACCGACGCCGTTGCAGGCCATCTCTGTTGCAACATATGCTGTTGCTGTTGCGACAGATGACCAACCGTTGATTGAGCCTGATAGCTGATGTAGTTATGCGACGATGTGATTGACGATTGCGTTCCAACGTCGATGCCATTTAGGCTGCCATCGTTACTGCTGCTATTTAATATTTCACCGTTTTGTAATTGACCGCTTACCGAGCAAGTCAATTGCTGTTGCTGTTGTTGCTGTTGCTGCTGCTGTCCGTATCCTGGGAAATCTTCTAATGAAGAGGAGAACCTCAACTCACCGTTACTCAGATATTTTGAGAATTCCGATGGATCGTTTAGTGAATTTAGAAAGAATGAACTGAAATTATTCGATATGCAGGACATGTTGTTATTGACGTATTGAGTGAAGCTGTTGCGCTTTGTACAGCCAGGCAGGCAAAGCTTGTGTTTTTATAAAAACAACCGCGTGCTGTTGTTATTTGTTTTGATGTTTGTTTATTTATATTCGTTTTCTTTTTCTTTTTATTTCTTCAACAATAATGCTACTGTGCTTGTTGTTATTGTTGTTATTTGTCTTTTTATTGTCCTACGTGGCCTCCTTTTTATTTTGATTCTGTGTGTATGATTTTTGATTTGTTGTTACATGCATGCACTGACACAGTATATATTGCTTCTTACACACATCTATGCATATAAATATATATACATATATATGTACGTTTATCCTCAAGAACTTTTACAAACATGTACATAGACATGCACGAAAGTCAAACACACAAAGTGTTGATATCTGGTTTAACACTCACACAGCCGCACAAAAATCCAACAATAAAATGAAAAAAAGAAAAAAAAAATGTTTAGAAGTATGCGCAGAAGAGTACACACACAAACACCAGACAGATTCAACAGCAGTCACTCAGTGGTATAGTTGTTGACGTAGCAGGGAAAACCATGAATAAAAAAAGCCGAAGAAGAAGAATAAGAAGAATGAAAAATATAATGCGGCAACGGCAATAGCAACTCTCGGTATTGCATGCGTTCGTTGTAAAAACGCCAAGTATATGTAGACGAGAAGTACGACAAATGTTTGTTTGTTTATTGTGTTTGCTGGCTTGATAGCTTGGCTTGGTTGGCTTTATTGCTTGCTTGCTTGCCTGCCTGCCTGCCTGTTTGTTTGCTTGCTGGTGATTTTACGATGCGATGCGATGTGACGTGTGTTCGTGTATGCGATATTTCTGTACAGATGAGTGGGGGGTCCGTGCAAAACGTAGCGTAATGTGCTATTTGCGGCTGTGAAGTTATTCCCTGATGTTTATTGTTGTTGCTTCTTCTTCTTGCTGTTGCTGTTGTTGTTGTTAATTTGCGTTTTTTTGCAGTAGCCCTTATTGTTGCTGCTATTATTGCTGGTAGTAGAGTAACTTACTCTCGTTTTTTGCGTTTATGCATATGTGTGTAGTAAGTATGATTATACGTACGTATGTGCATAACTTTTTTTTTTTGTTTATTTATTTATTTATTTTTTGTTTTTGGCTTTTTTCTTGCTAGTGTGCAATGTGTGACGTAGGTTACGTGTTAATAATACTGTTATGAATATACAATGTTTACACTTTGTCAATTGTGTGTTTTTCACTTGTTTGTTGTTGTAGTTGTTGTTTTTCTCTTGTGGTCTTTTTGTTTTTGCTTTCCGTCTTATTATGGTTTTTTTTTTGTTTGGCCTCCTCGGTTACACAAGTAAGGATTTTAGTTTGGTTTGTTTCTTTTTTTCTTTAATTTTTTTTTCTATTTAGAATATTCTTACATTTTTTATATACACATATATATATATATATATGTATATATTTATACATAAATTTGTTTGTATTAAAGCTTTTCTTGTTTGCTTGATATTTAGTATGTTAAATTATTTATTATTTATTAATGCTTTCTGCAGGATTTTAATTTTTTTCTTTGTTATTATATGTTGTTGTTGTTGTTGTTGTTGTTGTTGTTGTTCTTGTTATGGCACATAATAATATATTTTAAGGTTTCTCACATTTTTCTATATAATAAATATTAAAAATAAAATGTCGCAATTTTTTATACCTAGACTTTATTTTCTGTAAATAAATTGTTTGCATTTATTTTCCTATTTTCTTATTATTTTTTGTATGCATATCAAGCATAAATATATATGTACATATATATATATATATATTTATATATATATATATATATATATATATATATATACAACGTGTGTATGTGTGTGTGTGCGTATTAATTTCACTTGTAAGTTGCACTTTTCTTCATCATACATACATACATTCGCACAGACATCAATAACATTCAGAGCCGTCATTAAACGTTGCGTTGCATTGCATTTGTCGTTGTTGTTGTTGTTATCTGATTCTTTTCGCTGTTTCTTTAGTGTTTCTTTGTATTTGATTTAAATCGATCGAGTTCTTGTTTCATTCTTTTTTCATTTTATTGTTTATCTGAAATTAAACAGAAATAAGTTTTATTTTTTATTGATTTTGTTGCCATATTAAATATATATGTAGATGATAGATACATGTATATATATATATAAATATATATGAAACTAACAATCGTTAGCAATCTTGTCAAGCGTTGTAGGATACATTTAAAAAGCAAAGTATATTCAAATTTTTTATAATGCCTTAGCCATGCTCACCTTTTAAGGGATTCAATGTTTCAAAATGTTGTATTAGACTGACTGACTATTGACTTTACTGCCGTAGGAAACAATGTATACCAATTATTAATTATGTTGTTACGTTTGTAGCATTAAGATTCCATAATCATTTCATAATTTATGAATGAGATTGAAAAACGATTTAATCGTAGCCTTAATATATATATGTATGACAGTCAGTCAACAAAGTACGTTTTATCATATCTATATACTATTATCTCAACTATATTTATGTATGTTGCTTCATTACCCTAAAGTTTAGTTTTAGCCATTTGTCTGTCTATTAGTCTGTCGACAAGATATAATGTATATATGTGTATGTTGGTTTAAAAAATTTATATATTTACGATTGGTCGAAAGTTGTAAGGTAATTTAAATTTGGTCGTTTACCAGTTCGTCTATCCGTCCATCCATAAATTTATCTTTTAAACTTATATACATTCATAAAATATACGCTTTATTGATAAACTTAAGACTGTAACAGAATTTCCTCTTAGCCTTCGGTGGTTGTCTACCCATCTTTGTGTTCGCTAAAAGCAACAAATATTTACTTAGAAAAATCGTATTTAGCATTTTTATGTTCTCCTCTCGATCAGAAATAGACTCGTAAATCGTCATTAATGGCCAATTGGGTGGGTAAGATTTTTAAGGCAATTAGCAACAAGAGATATTCAGTTTATAATCTTAATACTTCGCTTCTCGTTGATGTCTACGAGAGGAGATAACCTTTTTCATAAAAATATAAAGTGCTTGAGAATCCATTAACTTTTAATAATAATCCATTATTTGCGACATTCGAAAAAATACGATATGTAAACTATTGTTCCGAAATCGTAGATAACATTACCTCTCTTAAGCAATACAAATAAATTCAAAACCATGTATGTGCACATTCTCTGCTGTATTTATATAAAGTTCCTTTCTACTATTGTGGTTGATGTTTTGAATCAATTTATCAAATTTTGAAACAAAAAGGTTTACAATCAATTTAAACATTCTAAGCATAGTTTTGCTAAGTTCGTCGTCGTGTGCTAAGTTTCACATAGTTGGGTACGAAATGATCGTCCAGGGAACCGTGGATTAATTTCATTCATTTTTGAAAATTTTCAAAACAAATATGTTTAAAGTGATTTGTGATAGAGCTGACTGAAGCCATAAGTAAAAAATTTGTGCACAGAATTGTTGCTCTAGATAGAGGCTTGAGAGTGTCGTCTAAGAAAAGCCAAGCAATTAATATTGTAAGCGGACTGTATATATAAATGTATAATAGGCTATAATAATTGCAAGCGGACTGATATACTGACGGTACTCAGTATTCAACGTACACCGATCAGGGGAAAAGAGTAAAGAAAAGATTTTTCGCTTAAATTAAATTTTATTCAAATGATCGTAAATATAGCAGTCTATAGCCATCGATGCGTATTGCTTGGCAATGTAGATGCGTTAAAAGCCTATTGTCGAGAATTTCTTTATAATTTCATCCGTAATACGCAATTACTACACAAAGGTTTGAAACCTCCCAGTCTTTAAAATCAGAAAAATGAATCGCCCACTTAATGTTTTCATATGCGTTATCCAAAAAAGGTTCTTTAGTATTTCAAATATCTGATCCCCGTCAGACTTGTTTTTTATAAAAGGTTTTTTGCATTCCGCTCAAATATTGCTTTGTCGCTTCTTACCACACGAAATGCCATTAAAAGAATGCCGTACGAACTGCCAAAAGGCTTATCGATTGTTCATTGCAACGTTATACCCACGCCTAGACGAACTGCATCTGCATTAGCTACAACCAATTTTCATTTCTCTCCTTTTTCACTTTAAATAGTTTCTTAAAGGTAATATCTGCAGGCTAGTAGATTAGAGGCCGCAACCTGGTCGGTGGATCGCATAAACTTACGGGACACTATTAATCTAAAGTAGAGGATCGTTATTCAAACATATTTGTACCCTACAGCACTTGTGACAAAAGGTATGTATTGAGTTAGTATGGACGTATGTAACAAGTAGAGTGACTTAAGATGACCCGATCGATTCAGAATCGTAATCTGAATGAATATAAGCCTGTCTGTCCGTTTGAAGTCGGTCCATGTAGATTTGTGTCCAACCAACAGATGACAATTCTTGAGATATTTAGATGAAATATGGTACTGCGACGTGTTTTCGCCCAAGGACGAACGTTATTGAAAATGGTTCGGATCAGTCCACTTTTTCGACCATTCCCCATATAACGCCCTATTCCGAAAAGTCGTTATATGGAAAAAATAGTAATTTTCAAAATTTCTCGTCAAAAGTCTTGTAGAGAGTGCAAATCCTTGTTCCTTTCGTCGGTCAATTCCTAAGAGAATTAATCAAATCAATGCCAATCAATGTGACAATTACGAACACGGAGCATTTACAGATGAGAGCAAAAATACCCGATGTATTTAAGATAAACCAGTAATCCATATTCGAAAGTTTCGGAGATAACTTTCGAAAAGAGTCAAAGCATTTTTGATTCTATCAGAAATCATAGATAGATGCGTATAATAGGTGTCAACTTACTACGCAGCTATCATACGTCTACTCGGTGGAGTCAGGTTTTGCTATCCAATAGTAATTTTTATAACCGGCTAACGTTTACTGCAGTTGTTATCTACAATTCGTCTAAAAATTGTTCGAAGATCAGTTAATTGGAACGATTCCTTAATTGATTTCATTTATTAATGTAATTCATATTTTCGGTACGGATTTATATATGCACTTAACCCTAAGGCGGATATTGAATCTGCCTAATAATATTCAGCATTTGCAAATGATATTTATTTCCTAAACATAGGTGAGAAAGTTGTTGCCTGACTTTTTCGCAAAATTTCTTTCTCTGGTATCATGTACAGAGTTGCGTACATACGCGTTTATGCAGATATTTACGGATTTATAAATTGTGAACAGCTTTTTTTTTTTATTTTGCATGATATCATATGCAAACAAATATTTCTTAATTTATTAATAAAATAGTTTATATCCATGTAAATGTACAAAAACTACAAAAAAGTTCTCTTTCAAAAAATGCTGGCGGTTGCTCCCTTTTTCTTTTTCTCTTTCCTCTGTTTTTTTTTTTTCTTTCTTTTCTTTTTTGTTAATTGATCTGGTTTCTTAATTTAGTTTATATACTTTTCCTTACTATCACAGTTAAAAGCAAAGATGAAAAACTTTTACTTAAGTTTCCTTGTTTTGTATTTTATTACTTATATAGATAACAAGAAAATATTTATTTTTTTTATTTTTTTGATTTGTATATCTTTCTTATTTTAGTAGAGCTCTAAGAGTAATTTATTATTATTCCTTATTATATTTTCTTCTTGCATTACTTGCCTGCTGCTGCCTGCCTGGCCGCTAACTTGCTTCTTGTTTGCCTTTCGCTCACTAAGTAAGGTCTACATTGTGTGAATACATTGTGTGAATATGATTGCAGTAGTAGTGGTAGAAATATGGCCTTAGTGAGGCCTAATGTATCTGTTTGTCTGTCTGGTTATCTCGTATATTGCCTGCCATGCAGTAGTTACGGTTTGGTGGTGTATGCATGGCATTAGTTTTCCTTTTTCATTTATTTCAAGAATTTTAACTTTTTGGTGAGATGTTTTTAGCTTCTTATTTTAATAATTTGTTTATAAGAAATATATACGTTATAAATAACTATATATATATATATACATATATATATACGCATATATATATATATTCTATATATATGAGTTTATATTCCTCTTCCTTTAGTATTTAATAAATGTGGCTCGAAGTAATTTAATTTTTCCTTATATCTTCGCTTTCTTGTTCTCTTTTTTTCTGTAACATTTCACCTCCTATTTTAGATGACAATTTTCTTGTGTGCATGCATGCATCCTTAAATTACCGTTTAGTGTTGTTATGAAGTACATTTTTTGAATCAACACTTCTTTGATGATATTGTTTTTTATACACAGTATTTGCCTGCTAGTGGAAAAACGCACTCAAATACAAACAAATAAGCATACAAACAAGATAACATATAAAAAACGCCTCATAGTTCACACAATTGCTGTGTACAACACTACACTAAGCCGCTACTAACCGCACACTAACTTGCCAGTTCTGTTGAACTTATACTGAGAAGTGCAGAAAAACTGATCTGAAGGAAACATATATAAATATAAATATACATATATATATATATATATATATATATATATATATATGTGTGTTTAAGTGTGTAACGTTGTGTGCGTGTATATAAAAATCAACGCTGACTTTCGTAGGATTTTGATTTGCTTGTTGGTTGGTTTTGCTGATTTGCTCTCTTTTTATTTTGGTGAATTTTCTTCGTCTGCTATGCTTTCACCTATATGAAGCAAACTAACGCACACTTACACACTTTCACACACAACATATATCCAGTCTTATACAGACATAATGAGTGTATGTTTTGTGTGGCACACATGCATTTCTACAAATAAATCTCATAAAAGAAAACAAAAAAAAAAAAACAAAAAAGAGAACTAAAAAGAGTCTTTTTGGATGTTCTCATTGAAAAGCGGAGAAAACTAGGGTTACCCTTCATTCGTTATTATATATAATATATAAGGGATTTAAAGATTTGAATTTTCAATTTTCTCTTTTTACAAACCTTAGAACTAACTCATCGATGTTTTCTTTAACCATTACCCCACACTCTTGTGAAATGAGAAAAAGAACAGTTTTTAAAAGAAGCACATTTAACTCACTGTATTTTTCAAATTGAATCGAATGTTTTTTTTTGCCTTTCTATTACCCACCGTTGGAGTAGTTTGCGATGAAACCAGAGACCAACAAATTACAATAATTGTTATTATGCCTACAAAAAAAATTCGCAACAGTAATTAAGTTTTCCAACGATACTAAATTGATATAAATATCTTATTAATAAAAAGGTTATAGTTGAGATTTTGCGAGCCGGTACATAAACACGTGAAAAAACGAAAAAAATGGCGTAAATTATTTTAGCAAAATGTCTTAAAATTGTTAGTTGGCTCTGTTGAATTTATTTTCGAAACCTCTCTAATCGTTAATTCACGTGAAATGCATGGAAAATGTCAAAATATTTATTTATTTATTGTCTTTAAATTTTGTAAATAAATTTAACAAGTCACTATTTAAAGGCTGTTGGATAACTTAGATAATATCCCCGCCTGTATTAAAAACTCTACCGCAATTGAGATTTGAACCCGCGAACACTGAATTTCTAGTCGTGATTTTCAAGATATATTTAAACTTTGTATATGCTGTTTGTTTCACATATGAGACAACATTAAAATCCGTGGCTACGAAATCTACTACAATTAAAGAATTTTAGTAAGGAAAACTTTAAAATCAAGCTTTATGCTTCGAACAAGGATTTAATCACTCAGAGGACGCATCTTATTCACGTAATGCGGTGGCGGTCAGAAAGCAGTTAAAAAGAAGAAAAGGTAAGGAAACGGCAGAAATCTAGTGGGTGTATTCTCCCTTGGTAAGTGTTATGCCTATAATTACTAAACATTGACTTTAGCTACGCCCGAAGTAGACGCTGCAGCATTGAGAAGTGAACTTACGAACATAGACTTGGTAGTAGTGATTCTTACGTAGTCTCTGCTATTACAAATTCTGTTTTTACGGATTGTGAATCGCAACCGGATTTATTTTCTCTTTTACACAAATCGCTATTTCATATCAAAACTCCGTCCAGAACATGTCGTTAAAGGGAAAAGCGTGAGTCTAAACTTGATGGTCGAGATAAAGTTTTGGAATCATAATCGCCTTCGTAGATGGTCATGACCTAATCATATTCGGTATTCACGCTGGCTAAGTATACGTATACGTAAATCTTATATAATGCGGCATATTTCCGTCGCGAAATTTAAACCCATGCCGTTCATATACAAGAAGTATCGGCCGTATAATAAGAGAGTTGCATCTTCGACAATACCTTTGTGCCCCGAATTACAAAAGAAATTCGCCTAATAAAATCTTGAATTTTTCAAACGTCCTAAACAAGAAGAGATAATAAATAGAGCTCGCAAAGACAGAGCAAAAATATTTAGCCGATTACAATCAGTAGCTTCGGTTAAATATTTTTTGACTGAGGTTTCCAGGTGTTCGCTACATACTTATGCATGAACGCATGTATAGAGTTGAATACAACGCAGTCCGTCCATCTTCCACTTGGACACCGGCCTAAAATATTGGATGAGAAGATCGTTTAACTCTAATGCCTGCAGACCGGTTGCATATGGTAAATAAGTTTACGATCACAGTACGATAAGTTTACTCGCTTGATCTAATTTCATTTAGAGAAAGCATGTGTTTTTTGTGGTCGAGAGAGTGTATGCTTTAATTATTTTCTTATTTAACATTTACGTTGATGTTGGTAACTCTTTGTAAAATGTGCCAAAAATCGACCAAAAGTATAAATGCTTTTATGAAAATGTTTGTTGGCTTGTGACTATATGTTTGACTGTCGTATTTACCTCGTGTTATAGTGGTATTATTACAGACGCACAAACATGATTGCATGCATGCATGCATACGTAGACTAGACAGCGAAACAGACAACAAGCAATAAATGCATGAAGAAAAAAAACACATATATGCGTTTGCAAAAGCAGAAAAACCAACCAACAAAAAGAAGCAACAACACTGCCAAATGAAGAGGAAAGAAAAACACACATATACAAATACAAATGATAACAAAAACAACAGCAACTACTCGTACACAAAGTCAGGAAAAACGTGCCGTTGGTTGCGGTTTAATAAGCAACTCGTCAATTTGTTGTTGTTGCTGGTGTTGCTGTTGTTAAACAGCAAGTAAAAATTGTATTTTCCAAACGAACACGAAAAAAATTTTCTTTTTTAGTTTTCTAAACCCGTTCACCGCTATTTCCTTTTATAACGTCTGCGAACACATCATTTTATAATAATGAGAAGAGAGTAAGAGTATACGAATGAAAAAACAACTTATAACGTTGCCGTTGCCACTGTTGTTGTTGTTGTTATTATTATTATTATTATTGCTGTTCTTGTATGACGATTGCATTAGACTCTCTTTTAATTTCCGCTTAAAATGTGAATGTCGAATGTTCTCTAAATATATATTTAATACATAAGTATAACATTTCTTTCTTCTTCCTCTTCTTCTTCTTCTTCTACATTTTGGTTTTTTATTTGCGTTCGGTGTTTGCTTAAAGGGAGAGGTGGTAGATAGGTACATAAGTGGGTAGATAGGTAGGTATTGTGTTGTTAGACGCAAAACATGATTTTAACATTTATATCATTTTTATAACAATTGCCATTTTATGGGATCATTCCATCTCCTCATTTCGCTAAGCTCTTTCAAACGTAGCCTTTGCATCACATAAAACCAGACTGAAATATTTTAGAAGTGCTCAAGTTTTTTTTTCTTTTTTTGCTTTCGCTTTATTGTAATTATTGTTGGCTTACGTTTCTTGTTGAATTTTTTAGTTCATCATTAAAATTTTGTATGCGATTTCATTTTGTGTGGATGTATGTGTGGTTGCGTGTATCTGGACGGTATGAATGTACAGACAACCGTAGAAAAATTTGTTCAAATGTTTTGTACAAGAAAACAGAAAAAAAAGACAAAAACTCTTCATAGCAAAGCGAATATCATAATTATTGTGCAGGCGCAGGTAAGGAAGAACTATAAATAGAGTTGCCAGACATATTTTAAGTAAATAAGATTTGTTTATGTGGATAAGAAACTGTTCTTATAAGCAAATGACAATTTTTTATCATATCATACGCGCTATCACTGAACTTCACTTAAATCAAATGTTTCACACAAATTCGCTTTGATCGAAAACTTTACAAATGTGCTCCATACAATTCTGATCGTTCTATATCCACTATATTTTGCAAATTCCAAAGCAACGTTAACGGTTAACATGCTTTAAACGTCTTCCTGTTAAGTAATTTGAATTGCATTAAATTGTAATTTACACCTTTATCCCTTGGAGCAGGAGACTGATTCTCATCGCTTCAACTATTATTTAATTCATTTTAATTTCAATAAGTACCTATTCACATACACGTAACGCGAACGAAATAATTCTTTAGCTTGAAAGGGTCTGCAACAGTCGTATTCTGGTCATAAGAATTTTCCTGTTATAATTTTTGTGACATTTTATTAAATTTCGTATTCCGGAACAGTGGCCGGGAATGGAGAGCTACGCAAGCATATTTACACACATTACTCATATCCATATCGGTCAAAGTTAGAGTGTAATTTAAATGGATGGTTGATACCTTCCTGGACTTGGCTAATGGCTCTCGGTCACGGCACATTCGGGGGAAAGAGTGTCGATCATTCACAGCGTTCATATCCATTGCTTCATGTTCAAACCGAAATGGATTGTCGAATATCAGCGTCAGTCAGTTGTCTGATCGTGATTAATTTTTAACTAACCTTCTAAATATATTTCCAGATTTCCATTATAGATCGCATATATATATTTTCTAAATGTGATCAAGACAAGTTAACAAACGATGCGGTATATGATTTTTTCACGTAATTCCATGTACGTGAGAAACCGGTTTAAATATTGAGTTTGTTTATAATCGAAGTTTTGTTTAGTTATTGTCGACGGATGCTTAAGTCGCTACGCTTTGATCACGATATAAGGCTTTTAATAAGCGAAAAGGTAGATTAACTACGATTCACCGAATAAAATTTAATGATCATCAATAAAGTTGCGATTTGCGATAACAAAGTTGCGATTTCACTACTCATTTGTAGGCTGACTCCAGACAGAATTTTTTCGCGAGCTTTGAACTGAACACAATAGAAGTGTGAAGAAAGAGGTTAAGAGTAAATTTGCTCTTTTCGATAAAATATTGACTTTGGCATCTCATTTCAAGGAAGAGAAGAGAATTTTGAAATTGATTTTACTATACACATCGTTCAGGAATACATCAGTTATATGCATAACCGTTTGCACTCGTTTTTGGACTCACACTTCTAACAAGCGCCCGGAATGATGTCCGTTAAGTGAAAGCTTAATTTTTTCGAGCGTTTTAAGACAACACCTTCCACGGTACTGACACTGAAACGATTTATATAAAAATTAATTATATTTTGAATGTGGAAACTTTTATTTTGGAGACATTTGAGTTTCACGTCGCTAAGGCCAACTTTTGTTCGCATAGGAGCAGAGATGCAGATGCGATTTTTAAATTATAATTTGTAGGAGGTCTATGCAGCCACATTAGGCTTGCTCGGATCGACAAATTTTTTTTGAATATTGAGTGGTAATGAATTTCACATCCCTACAATGTTAACAAAGAATAGTCTTGCGGTCAGGCGGAATTAAATTCAGCCTCTGTTCACATTCTGCGAACTGAGATCGAAATATTATGAATCGTAGCGAAAATGAAAATTGACTTTGAAATTGAGTTTACAAAGCGCACTACCTATCACTTTAGCACGTGGCATGTAATGAAAACCATAGTCAGCAGGCTATCTGACAATAGCTTAAGATTTACTTTAATTTGATACTAAGTTATTAAAATTGAAATACATTATCCCCCTTTTCCACCTTTCCTTGGAAAAAGCGAATATTTTAACGGTTTTGAAGGCTGTTCCTTCCTTTTGGTATTGCTAAAGCAGAGGCATTAACAAACTGCATTTTCCGTACTAGAGCAAAAAGGGTATATATGTGCCAATCCCAGAAAAAGTGTGAGATATACGCATAAGTGACGGTGGGTATCGGAAGTAAATTGCGTACTTTCGTTCCGGCGATTTTAATCTCCAAGACACTTTCTGTTTAGTCAGGCTTTAATCAACTTCGGTTTAAATTTGACGGGTCTTGATGACTGCGGGAATTGCAACATTAGACCGTGATATCATTTGGGTTTAAAAGTTAGCCAGATTTCGTCACGAACTCGGATGGATTTTTCTATGTATTACAAACGTTCAAAAGTCTGATACTAAGAAACTTTTTCTCAAATTTATTTGATAAGCTTAGAGAAAAGGAGAGAGAGAGAGAGAGGGAAAGTTGCAAAATGTTCGCTTGAAATGCTTTAAAAATAATTTTTTCCTTAATTTTCGCTTCCTGTTTTCATTCGAAAATCTCTTCTGCCACAATGGATTCATACCTGAAAGCTTCTTAACCCAATAGTATAATGAAATTAAAAAAGAAAATTGGCAATTTTCTAAGCGGGCAATAAATTCTGAGCGATATTATTTGTTTATATATTTTTTTGGATGTTTTGTAGCCTCAGAACACATTTTTCCTTGTTGTTGTTTGAATAAAATGAATGGCAACTCTTAGGATTATGCACAAATTATAAATAAGATACAATTTACTTCCGAGCCCTTACCATTTACTAAAACAACAAAAATAATACCTAAACAAGAATAACAAAAACAAACAGCAGCGTTCAGGCAGAAGATGAACAATTTAACATTTATTGTTGGTCTCTACACATATAAACACATACATTTTTATGTAACTGTGGTAGTGTATATAACTACAGCAATGTAGAACGATGTGTACATAGATACGAAGGAAAAGATATGTCAAGGAAAATTATGTGTTCTGGCAATGAAAACATTACTTATGCATACATATGTGTAATCATACATAAGGTTGCACTCATATATATTTACGCGCACATATACCTATGCAAACTTATATGTATATATATATATATATATATATATATATATATATATATATATATATATATATATATATATATATATATATATATATATAT